>SHCU01001556.1:0-10127 GCA_004307685.1 Ceratina australensis | reverse complement strand
ATCATCGGTTCTAGTTCACGCAAACATCACGTCGCCGTTACGTGTACCTGCTGCGAAAGCAAATAAGCGTTTGAGAGTAAAATCATTGCACTCCATGGATCCCCGGATAAATTCATTTTCGAAATGGATACTTTCTATTCAATGTACAATGCCTGCGCCTCCTTCGCGCCGTGCGACATGAAGCATTCCTGTTGGCTTTGCGATCCGGAGAGCTTTTAGAGCGCATTACGATGGATTCGGAATGTGACAAAACTGTAAACGACGTTAACTGGTGTTATAGAATCGTAAAGGATCGAATCTCTGTGAGACTTTTCTCGTACACAATCAGGATTTATGGAATGCGCGTGGCCATTCGGTGCCACGCTATTATTATATCGATTAGACGTAACTGCATGTTTTTTTCATCGAGATGCAATATAAATGGCATAGGGCACTTTCTCGAACAAAATTTGCCAATTAATATCTCGATTTAGAAACGAAGCAACTTGTACCATTTTCAAACTAAACATTCCACAATTGTGTAAATAAAAACGTAGGAAGAAATAATTAGAGGATACTTAAGAGGACTACGATTGCTTATACATTTGTAATTCAGAAATACGTGTTCCATACAATTTGATGATTCTCCGTAGGAGTATGATATAAGCAGGAAAAGAAGTTTGGTGGAAAACGGGAAGGAAAGAAGCCGGTGCCGGAGGCGCATAAAGGAAAAGAAGACGCGTAGACGGAAATAAATGGAAAACGACGCAATGAATGCGACTTTGTACGTGCTCGTTTTATTCAGAATATGGGTATGCATCGCGACGCACCTGCAAACAAAAGTTATTGAGACTCGCGTGTACGCTTGCTGGAGGAAAAAAGTTCGTGGAACGTTCTTGGAACTATGCATTTTTATCGTGTAATTTGCGTACGACAATAACTTTAATCATAATTACTGGACTGCGAGTTTACGTGCATATCAAATAAAATTTGCAGTGTATCAATTTAAGAAATAATATTTATTAAAAATCTCCTTTAATCCTTTAAATGATAGAGGACATGTGTCATTCAAAAGGCTCAACCAAAACTTAAAATGGTTTTAGTGGGAATTAATTAAATATTATATTTATAGTTTCTCCTTGCAAACTTATTGTTTGATTCAATAACGCGTGAACTAATCCAAGTGAAATGTGATTTTATTGAAAACGAAACATATTCAGGACCAACTATATATGGCTCTAATAACGTATGGTATCGAGAAGTGATTGTGTTTAAAATTCTACTCTGCCGGTTTGTCCATTTGGTGACAACACATTTGTTGTATCGGTAGGCATTGTAACGCGCAATGAAAGGATAACCGATAGCACACGGCCGTTTCTTATATTTCCGAAATGCTGTTGATATCGGTGTTACGTTTGTTTCGTAACGATTACATTTAATCGGTTTACTCGCACGCTTGTCATTTTGTACACTTTCAATGAATATATTCGCTATCGTGAAGTGAGTTTAACGAATGGATATCATTATTCCCTTTCAATAAATAATATATAGCTCAATATACAATTCAATAAATAACATAATAAAACAATATACAGATTGATAAAGTTTTCGGAAGAGTTAAAAAACTGTGCACTTCGTTGCCGAATAATCAGAAAGTTAATAAGAGATAATCCGCTTCATTTATTAATTAGCTTATTTCTCTGTTTAATTCTCATCTGTCCATACTTCCACGAGTAAAAGCGTAATTATCAATTGTTGAAGATGTATCTTGAATTGCACGTGATTTAACAGGAACTCTGCATAAAAAAACGACTATTCTATGCAACAGTTTCGATAAACGCGTGCTATACAAGTCTTCCAGTAAAACAACCTACCTATTGTTCGCGACAATCGCGACTCTTAACAGTAAGCACCCCTTTGCAAGCGCACCCTTTGCCGCGCAACAAAAGCGTTAATCCCCGAAAGCATCAGAAATCCGGGCATCCACACATTAAACCGTATCTGTCTCGGTTATACAAAAAAAATGGACAGAGAGAGAGAGAGAGGGACTATAGCACCGTGCATGGATTTGTCCTTTTTTTTTAAAGCCAAAGTTTTTAACTTTTCACGAGGAATCAACGTACCCGTTTGGAATCACCCCTTTCTCCCCTGCTGGCTTTATATCCCTCCCGGCCTGGTGTTACGTAACAACGGATCCGAGCTACCTACCTACGTACACGCCGCACGCGCGGCTCCAGGAGTCCAATTGGTCGGAAAACGCGTGTACACAAGCGAATTTTCGTGGCCGTTTCACCGGCGGCCCGGCGTACGTACGGCGAAGTTTTGTGGCGTGTCGGACGAAAAACCGGGAAACGAACTACGCCGCGGCGCGAAATATTCCGGTTTTATATAGGTGGAACGACGTTGTACGTTTTAACGCGGGACGAAAGGAAACGAGATGAAAGACGGGAACGATCGCCGTTTCGCGTCGCACCGTCGTAGTCGTGATGCCGTTTGGAAACGAGATTTTTCATCCGTTCCGCACGATCTTTCTCACGACTCCTCGGGTAAAACAGCCCCCTTTGTCTTACGACTTCTTCGACGTCGATTTCTTTTAGAGTCAGATATTAGAGGAATACTGCTATGGGCACCAAGGATGCATGAGTATTATGATCGTCGTTTTATTTGAAAAAATGTGATTTCCCTAGAAACTTGATTTCCCACCATCACCGTTGCCATTTGATATGGCTTATCCAAAGAACGAAGAATAAATCTAACTGACAAAGTATCTTATATTAGCGAGTTCTAAGATATGAACAAACGTTTTTTATCATATCATATATTTTTCTTCTGAGGAGTTTTCTTTAATAATAAGACGTGCAGAAAACTGAAGTATTTCATAAAATTGTGGTCGAACATTATTACATCAAGTTTAGCCCACCATACTTAATATTAAACGAGCATTACACTGCTAGTTGGCCGCGGATCAGCTTTGTTTCAGCTCTAATCGAACACGTAAGATCACCGAGCTGTTAAATAAAACCGGGAGAGCACGACCGGACAAAAGAGAGATGGCGGCGCGGCGCGGAGCACCGTGAAAAACGCGAATTTATCGAGCTCCATCGACTCGGAGCCCGCGAGTATGGGTCAGTGGCTCGAGTTCGAGTTTGTCTCCGGTCAGCTGGCTTCCATGTTATAATAGAATCCGCCACTATGCAACAGCCATTAGGTCTACCCCAGACACGGCCTAGACTTGCGAATTGTCCGCAATTCCAGTATGTGCATACAGGGTGAGTTGTCAAGAAGAGGGTGACTAGGTCTTTGGACATCTATTTGCGAGCAAATAAAAAATATTCAGCTCGAAGCGTCGATTTCAAGGCTATTTTTCTCGGACTAAGAGGCGAGTATTTATGTATACGTGAATAATCCGCACGTGTGTCGCGGTGTCAGTCGCGTACGCGAAAGTGAAAGTTCCGAGGCTGATGTACGATATAGATTCTATAGTTCCCATAACATCGAGAAGCGGGCGTCGAACTAGACTCAAACAGACTTTCGAGTGTTTTCTGCGCTTCTGGGTACTATCCGTTTCTAAACCCTCGCTTGTTAATTGCTCGACACCCGTCCACATGCGTTTGATTACATCCAGCCACATGACCAATGTTTATTAACTGTGATCGATCAACCATGTGAAACTGGTTCACTATATTTATCATTTCGCGTGATGAAAGATATGAAAAATACGAACACTTATAGAATATAGAAACATTTACAGAAATTCTTGTTAGAAGGTAATTCAATACTTGTAGTAATAATATTCTGACGTAAAATATGTGTTAGGTGATTTATTGGCATAGATGCGAACACTTGTTTCATAATTTAGTCCAGGGTTCAGGGGAAAATCGTAACTCCGTGCCATAAAATCATTTGAAATAATTTAAAAGGAATACGTAAAGGGAATTGAGTAACAGTCAACAAGACGAGTCTTGGAATCCCTGTAGAGACCCAGTTCTACTTACGGTGTAACTCCGGTTAATCGCGTAGTCACGATGGAACGAAGAACGGGAGAAAGTTAATTCGCGCAGATTAAACGACGTAAATGAAGCATACACGATTGCGATGGGTCACGTAAGACCTGTGTATGGAACATCATGCGTTCCTCTCTGGTTCGAACAATTTCTTCAGAAGATTCGAACTCCTGTGTGCCACTTATGTGGTCATGCAAATGTTCTTGAAAAATTTAATAAGACGACCTGTTTATAACGATGTTAATTTGATGACGACGAAGTAATTTATAGTTAAAAAGGAGAATGATCATTATTTCTGATTGAATAAATTTTTAAATATCAGAGCTAGTAGCCTGATAACTTCTACTAATTAGGTTTACTAAATTATGTGTATAAATTATCGATTTACATAAAGTTATTAGCGAAGAACACGTGCGTGACCAGCTTCGCAGTTAATTGGCACGCGTGTCATACCGATGTACAAGTCGTGACATTAAATCGTTACTGGAAGTGAAAGGGTGAAATTTTAGAAAAGTATCAATAACATAGTTCATTAACGACGCAATAAACATTCTCTAAGAGAGAACGTCCGAGTATCCTACATTAATATTCACATCCATTGGATTTTCACCTGAGCGTGGCCAATCGAGACAACCAGCTAATTATGCGGTTCGCAGACTTATTCCGAAGCGGAAGACCATTAAAAATCGATTATGATATATCAATGGAACGCTAACAAATAATTAACCGACCGTCTTTTTTTTTTACTGCTTTCACGGTCTCTTAATCCGATTTCTCTAATCGTAAAGAACCAATCATAAAAAAGGGATTGCGAGAAGATGGCGAGAAAGAAGAAAACCGAATGCGGTGGCCGGTAATCGGATTCCCGGGACGGTGATTCCCGAATTCGCCGGGAATGAATTAATAACGAGCGTGCACGCGTCGAGTGGGACGGCAAAGAGGCTTAACCTAGACAAATTCAAGGATGGAGCAACAGGTTACAGAGCCGCTTCTCCGGAGAGAAATGCCCCGACCTACTATACGTACTCCTACACCGCTTGCCGCCTCGTTTTGCTCGTCGTCGTCGTCGTCGTCTCCTCATATTTGTTTTGTGTACCGTGGCCCGTGCCACTGGTTGGTCTAGACTCGGGACTAGACCTTCGTCCCGTTTTCCGCTTCTCGCGAACCGATATAATCCGGACGAAGAAGCCTGCCGGGATGATTGATCGCCAAAAGTCGAGTGTTTTCTCATTCACGCGGTTCTTAAGTGTTTACGATTTTCTATGATAATGTTCTATACCATTTTTATCCGAATGTGTGTAAAAAAGATTTATGAACGGGATTTTATATTGTCCAACAAAAATTATTTTCGCTTGTCTTAAAAATAATAATTAATTTCGACTTCTGTCCTCTTCGATTTTCCTATCAACTGCTTTACGATAATTTAATATTGGGTTGAACATTCACGTGGCAAATTAAAAGATTCGATGAATAATTTCAAATAATTCAACGGATTGATAACTGATCATTTTAAATGTATGAAGTGTCCTTTAATAATTATTAAACATAGGATTCTCGATATTTCATTCTACATATAAAATTGAACGGTGCATGCTTGTGACATAAAAAGCTTTTACAGTTTTCTCGGATTTTTTGATCGACTAAAAATTTCAAAACGCATCCATTCTTTCCATCGCGTTGACTCTTTGCCATTATTTTCCCCTTGTTTAAGCTGATTTTTTCTCAGTTAATCGCGACGAATTGCGAAATGGCCGCGCGGCGTGCAAAAATTTCATTAAGCCGCGCGAGTAATGCGAATGCCAGCCGACAAAGGCGACGCAACTATCGTGCGGTTTCGTAACCGCGATTCTCCCTGTCTTTCCGCCCCGTCACGTCGGTTTTACCGGCGCGTAAGTGCGTTAACCACGCATTTCTCTGTTCCATCTTTCTTCCGCGAGAAAAGGCGTCGACGAGGCGACAAGTTATTACCGAATGCTCGACCCGAACGGGCTGGACGATTGTAATTCCGCCGCGTTCCTTTGCAACGAATCTTGCGACACCGCAAGTCAATTACTCCTGCTTCCCATGCGTTTCTGCTTTTTCTCACGGAACGAACTCGCCATCGATTCTGTTCGAGTTAAATTCGAATCAGAGTCAATCTTAACGCTAAACGTATCCGACAGTTTTTATTCCCCAATGTGATACATTTATATTTTTTACATTTTAACGGAATTTATTACAGCCAATTTTTAATTCACTTACGTGATCAAATAAATTTAATTCCATTTTTACTGAAAATTTTTAATACCTTGATATTAATTCTGGTCCGTTATCATGTATAGTAATTCTAATCGGAATTTCGTTCGCGAGCTGAGTCTCGGTCAGAACGAGACGAAAATTTCGCGATCGAGACGATCTGCTGACCCAGGGTCAGGACGAACGACTCGAGCACGAGGAGAGTTATCAGGATTAACGGCGAGACGTGCGCGGAACTTTGAGATGTTCAATGTTTCCTGGCGCAAGACGTCTGGAGACATAACAGCGAGAGTATGAAAGAAGCCGCGGAGTGGGTAAAAGAAGATACGTAAGAACGAATTTTCGTGGCGATGCCTCGCCGGTCCGACGGCAGACCAAGCTTGCGCGTACAGTTTCCATTGGCAACCATAATAACTCACGTCGAGCAAAATCGATAAAGACAAATAAGCTTTCGGTTTGCCGACGCTCGTACAACCGATAAAATACCTCCCGCTATCCGCGTTCTTTAATACCCCGGGAAACTCATAAATACGGCTAATCGGTTTACATTATCGCGGGGCAAATTTTTACATCGCGTGAACTTACGAATTTTCATTTTTTAATTCGACTCGTAATTCAAAGGGGCAAACATCGTCGTGAAAATTTCTCCCGACGCATATCCGTTACGTTTGATCAATTGTTTAACGGGCATCCGAAAAGTACGAGGGAACCGGGATGACACGGGTGAACTGTGCGAGGAGCGCCGCGACGGCGGCGGCGTTTCTATTCCGGCACTTCTATCGCAAGATAGACACTACGGATAAGAGAGGAATTTAATTGAAGAGCCATTGTTTCCGCGTTGCCTCTTCCTCGTTTTACTGGAAAGCTTCGTATTAACAATCGGTCGCAATTAACCGTCATTGCGTCACCCGCGGGCCCCGAGTTTGAACAGGGAAATACGCGTGGCGCATATCTTCGTTCGTTCTCCTTCGTGATCGTCCGTGAACGCGTGTAACGTTCTTTCGCCTTCATAACCGATTGCTCTTTACGCGAATAATTAATCCCGATGCAGCCCCGGCTTGACGGTAGATTAGATAAGCTTAACGAATCGCTACACGCTCCAATTTCTTCGTTTAACTTTATTTATCTTTATTCCGTGTAATTATTTGGACGTTCATTCGTTCTCTTATTTTCGCGCACCGATTCGTTCCTTTTATTCGTTAGAAATGCGGCCAGTTATGAACGCGAAATGATCTTGTGTCTTAACTATTGTCCGGCGAAATTGCGCAATCATTGTATAATATGTTTATATCGAAAGTAATTAAAGGATAACTATTTTACCATCATAATTCCTCCCGGCGTATTTCACTCGGATAATTACATATTAACATAATTATCAATGTATTCGTAATTGGCTATTTCACAGTTTAATTTCGAAGCAATCGAGCCGCTATTAACGTCTGTTGTTACCCGGTATTTCATACGTGCAGAAAAATTTCAATCGAATTCTCCTACGGACAATAAGTCAAGGTTGATGCGCATACTTTCGTACGAATATGGTGTTTGCCCGTTCCCGATTCACGAATCGCTGAACCGTCATAGTTTCCCTCGCAATTATATCGAGGCGCTGTCTTCCAGGCTTCTCGCTGCCATAAACGGGATACGTGCAGCGAAAATATAACGTCTCTAACAAAGGATTAAATCGTGGCACTTAGGTTTAATTGTTCACGACGATGAGTAAAAACGAGCAGCCGTAAAACTGAAAGCCACGTCACACGGTTAACATTCACGTACATGCACGTTCATAAGCTTTAGGGTTTAGGACGGAAGATAAATCGGTCCTACGGTACACTTGTAAGATGAAATTTTGGAAGATCGGAAGTTTAATATCTCGATAGATTAAAACAGAAAAACAAGTAATTATTCTTCGGATTTATGAGCGAGAGTGTACGAGTTGGTTATTGTACTCGAGAACCTGGTAACTCTATAATCCTTCCCATGAGGAATCCCTCGGTCGCTTGGGAAAGTATAAATATGGCGAATTCGCGAGAAACTAGTCGAAACCGGCCACTGTTATGGTATTGCTTGGCTATCACGATCAACGATCACATGGTGTTCATATATCTTTGGCTGAATTATTTACCCATAACGTCCGAATCGATCCTTTTTTGTAGATCCTTTTTTATATCCTCTTTCTTTGGAGAAAAGCCGCCAGGAGACTCCAAACTTTGGAGGGGGAAATTTGATGAAAATGGTGAAAGATCTCAGTGATAAAAACGAGAATGACAATGTCAAGGAACTGATTGGGTCTATCTTAGACGAAAGCATCAGCTATGATACGTGACGATTGAGTAAAATAGTTGAAGTGGCTTGATACCAACTTATTTTTTTTCTAAATAAAGCAACAGTGGAACTATATTTTCGTTTGAAGATTAAAAACTTTTTGTTTGAAGTGCCGCAAAGTCGTAGCCTGAAAGTTAAGACATTGTTCACTAACTTTTCTTCTCTTCGTTTAATCCCCCTTTTCGTTATCTCATTAAACCTTAACTTTATAATTGATTTTCTTATCTTCGAAAAAAAGAAAACAGGTTTGATTAACTCGTGCCATACTGCGCCCGCTGATTAGCAAATTCTATAATACTTTTGTTTTCAGATTTTTCAATCTCATTATCGGCGAATCGATTATATCTTACCATCTTTTAAGTTTAAAGAAAGTTGTTAACAATTTCTGATACTATATTAGAATAATTGTGATACGCAAGAGACGTGAATTCATGTCAACTACATTTAATATTAAACCAAGTGGGTAGCTTAAAATAACTGTTCAAATTCGTTTACAAATTTATCAAATCTTACTCTTCAAACAGAAAGTTCTAAGTTTATCTGGAGAACAAAGCCTGGGCATCCACGGAACTGGACAATAGCGGGAACGTGTACGAAAATAAGCGATGAAATATTCAAAGCAAATATTAACGGGACGCCGCGGCGCGTTGCACTGACAGGCGTTGCAGAGGTTGTATTTCTGTCAGAGCTTTTCGTTACGAATTCCTTTTCGCCATTCAACGCAAGGCGGGTTGGTTAGAGAAGGGGAGGCCCGAGAATCTTTCCCGTTTCACGCGCGAGATGAATAAATGATTAAACGCTAAACGCGTTCCGTTCGGTCCAGAAAACGTTCGGGTGGCTCCAAAGTAATCCGAAACGTGATAAAACATGTATCGAACCCGTTGAACACTGCTGCGGTTGCTGTTCCACCTATAAAAGCGACCGAATCGCAAGGAAGCGCTAACAAATCCTGAGTAAACACGTCCGCACGATGCGTTCCCGAGTAATATGCTCGTTATTAAACCGTCTTCTCGTTCGTGGTTCGCCACGCTGCGAAACCGGAAATAGACCGAATAGTCCATTTCGAAAACGAGCCTCAATGCCTGTAATAGTTGACCTTCATATATTTGTCCCAGCTTATTAAACGATATTCGTTCCGGTAATGAAATTTCCTTTTCCGAAACATTTTAATATAAAGTAAATTGGAGACAACAAAGTTCGTCCAGTCAGAGCATGGAAATGTTTGTCTACAATATACAATTGTACATGTGTGAATGTAATTAATAATGTAAAAAATTATAGTACTTCTCATTCCATTACTGCCCTGCACTGTATATCAAATCTAAACATCTCCATCTCACATGTTTAGTTCACATCATGACGTTATAACGAAAATTACAAAACCAGATTCTTTTGATATTCACGTAAGATTGTATCTCGTAAAAGATAAATGTGCGAAACTCGGTTTATGGCAATAAATCGTATAGTAATCACGATGTGTGCAGCTTGAATTATATCATACATCTGAATTAGACTCAGGATACCTAATACAGTGTGAAATGCACACGTGTCAGGCAAACGATAATTAAACTAATTATTAGATAAGTA
>SHCU01001555.1:3638-13894 GCA_004307685.1 Ceratina australensis | reverse complement strand
GTCAAGAGCTTTCGACGCGAGCCACGAGTAAAAACTCGTCGTTTAATATGTATAATACCTCTTTATTAATCATTCCTGAGTAATAGCCGCGGGGGATGAGTGGTGCGTCTGAAAGAAAAAAAGAAAAGACCGAGCGAGGGGGTGCGCGGCTCTGTTTGCCGATTCCGGGGCCAGCTTGGCGGACTAATAAAATGTTATTAAGCTTCGCTGGATGGTGAACTTTAATATTCGTCGGCGCACCGTTAATTCATCGTTCGTCGGAGCCCGCGGTGATTTATCGTCGAGCGATTAGAATATTGGATTAGCGTATTAAAACGATGAAGAGCCGCGAAGGTTACCCGTGTGTAATAAACGTGACGGAACTTTTTGGAATCCACGCTGGTTTAATCCTAAGTTAATTAAAACGAATAAAATACGCTGGCTGCGTGATACTGACGCGTTCTCCGCCCGATATTAATTCCGACAGATTTCGCAAAGCGATCGAGCGGAGATTGTTTTATAAACATTATCACGAATTTTATGTCGGATCACGGTGAATGCACCCTCGAATGCAATTAGCGATATCATTATCATAATTGACCATCGCGTTCCACCGTTGAAACGAGATAATTAGAAGGACTCGCAAACCGTAAGAAAAAAAGCCTGAAAGAAACTTCAATTCTCCATCGGTGAAGTCCATTTAATTATGCTAATTAAAGCGCCGGCAAACAAGCAGAATCTGCAACCGTCGACGTTTTCCGTAAAACCGAAATAAAAATAGAGAACAAACAGGGAATGGAATTCGGAGCGGAGCCGAATGTGCAGGTGTACTAAATACATACGTACAGTTCACCTTCGCGGCGAGGGGTTAGTGTCTGATGCGGTCGACCGTCAGTTCGAGGCTTGGGAAAGTTCATCGTCGAGCGGCGACAAAACCGCAGGGTGGCTTTTATTAAAATGTTGAATCCAGCCGCTCGCTCCTCTCTCTCTCTCCTTCTCCCGCGTACATACTTGCTTCCCAACTTACGCCCCCCTCTCGAGGGGGAGAAATCAATTTGGCCTCCTCAAGGCGCGATATCACCTTAACCTCTTTCCCCTTCGCTCTCTTTGTCAGTTAACAGCCGCTCTTTCTTCGATTCCGTGCTTCGATCAGTTCCTTAGTTCTCCAAAATCAATCAACTCGCTAATATATTTTACGAGTATTTTTAGACATTTTCAAATAATAATATAGGAGGTATATATTTACTCGAACGTTCTTTCGATTGACTCATGCTGTCGTCTTCCCCGACGAAATCGGCTGCACAGTGCGGAATTTTAGGGCAAAAATCAGTATATGGAAATATTGCTATAAAATGATTATTTCCTTTATCAGACAAGCATTTTAAAATGAAAAATGTCATTAACCCTTTGCACTCGTATGTCGAGCGTGACTCGAGATCAGTTTTTTACTTAGGAGCTCCTTTGTCAAGTCCCACTCGACATTTTTTCTAAATAAATAGATGTCGCGCACACGTTATGTTTTCTTCCTTTATTTATTTAAATTGCCTTATTTGTTAGTTAAAGTAAGTTTCAATTAAAACGCTTAAAAACATTGGGATCTACTGATAACGAAATTGAAATAAAATTCGGAGTGCAAAGGGTTAACAATGATATACTAATATCGTTTATGCATAATGTAATAATATAAAGAAGCTGATAAAGAAGCAGAGGGAAATTTTGTACAAAAAACAACGAGAACTTATTCGAGGTCCTAATATATTAATTTACGCTTATTTCAAATCTTTCGCAAGGCTCTAAGAATTTCGTACACCCTGTATACCGAGCCGGTGGATTATCCGAGAACGAAAAGGGGAGGTAAGAAACACGGGAGCAGATCGAATCGTAAAAAGAGCGGAAAGGGACGCGAAGGGCGGGCAAATGGAAAGATATCGCGGTAGACGGCGGCGCGCGTTGGAGAATCGAGCTCCAAGTGGTAATCCAGCGCGGCCGAGCCTCGCTCCGGGATCATACCTCCATTCCTTCCATTTCTTTTCCCTCCGCCTACGAGATGTATTCGTAAATTGACTTCCATTCTGCCGGGTTTTACACTTCACGCCGTATTGCGAGTCGATATCCCGCGAAACTGTCAGCCAAGACTGCCATTCTGAACCGTGGAACCGTATGAAAAGGAAATTTCCGACTTTACAGCCTAAGCAAATTTTTGCTATTTCGAAATTTTAACAGATACTGTACGTCGAACCTCTCGAGATCGTTGCTCGCGGGTTTCGGTTCGATGTCACGGGTCAGTGAATATTCTCTGTCGATCTTCTCCAGGCGCAGATCGTTTTAACGTCCCATCGACACGCGAGTTTCCAACGAACTAACGAAGGTCGTTCGAGTAAAGACGTAATTTCCGTTTGGGAACACGGAACAACAAACAGCGAGGCAACAACCCGGAACTGTACCGCAGTGATTTACAACGCTCGCCGCGGAATATTAATTTAAATTCGCCGCGTGGGGTGCGCAACCCCGTGGAAACCCTCGCCCCGATGAACGGAAGAGTCTACCGAGCACCCGCTGCATAATTGAACATTCTTGCCGAAAAGAGTTTCCTTTGGCCCGAGAGGGGAGAAAAAAAGGATATGAATCGAGGGTAGTCTCGATGGATTCATACCTTTTTCCTTACCCTTGTCTGCTGAATTCTTTGATTATCTATTGTTCCTCGGAAAAATTGCTACACGAGTTCGTTCGATTTTTCACGTTTAAAAAAAAAAATGTGTCAGGTGACGTGGCCATGTTCCAAGAGATCGTCTAACGAGTAATCCTATTTTCTCGTCCGATCGCTGTTCGATTCTCCTGGGCCGAGGCACGGTGTCTTTAAAAAATTCTACAATCCTAGTCTTTACGAGGCCCGGAAACGCATGGAGGGCCGTAGGAACGTGAAACGAAAGCGGATGTCGCCCATCGCGGCCACCGCGACGCCGAATGAAGGGGCGGCTGGGGACGCGGGGGTTGAAATCGCTAAAAGGAATGCGCAGTCGAGCGAAAGAGGCCTCAGAGGGCCGGTAAAAAGGGAAGATAAAATAATGTAGAAAGAGGTTTAAAAAGCTCCGAGCGAAATGACTGGAGGAGCTCGTGGGGCCACGTTTCCCCATTTTTTATTCTGTACCTTCGATATTGTAAGGATTATTCTGAATTAAATCCCCTTGTGGAATCGATCCGTTTCTTAAATTCTTAATAGGCAATAAAACAATATAATTTCAACGATATAATTTCAACCATAACAGAATCAACCGTGTCTGTAAATTCTTCTTGGACAAACGAGAACATTCTCCTATTTCGATGGGACTATCAGCCACGGATTTTTACGAACATGTTAATAACTCGTTTTTATTCCGTACCTTCGATATTGTAAAGATTATTCTGAATTAAATCCCCTTGTGGAATCGATCCGTTTCTTAAATTCTTAATAGGCAATAAAACAATATAATTTCAACGATATAATTTCAACCATAACAGAATCAACCGTGTCTGTAAATTCTTCTTGGACAAACGAGAACATTCTCCTATTTCATTGGGACTATCAGCCACGGATTTTTTCGAACATGTTAATGACTTGTTGCTACGAGAGGGGTTTGTATTACTTGGCAAAGAGTTCGAGCGTAGTTTCTTCAAACGAACGGGAGGAACGCCGTCGGTTCTTTCTTGCCCTCTGGGAATCGGGAAGTTGTTTGACTTAACCAGTAAAAGCATTAGGTAGCGGCGTTTAATCGGGAATTTACATCGTTCAACATATTCCAATGGTAAATTGTCGAAACGTTGCCGAAGCATATGTAAGCAGCAACTTGTTGCGCGTTGTTCATTTCGAATTTCGGTCTGCAGTTCGAAAGTCCTTCAAACGTACACTTCGAGCCGAATAAAATCTAGCGATAAAAAACGGTTGCCAGGTTACACGAACTTCTAACGATGATAGAATTGCGTGCGACGAAGACCGAAATCAGACTTCGAGTCAATTAATTAACTCTTATTATTTTAATTCAATTAATTCTATTATTTTGATTATTTAATTATTTAATTTTATTATCTAATTCAATTAATTCTTTAAAATTGCGTTACCACAATGTGTATTGTTACTCGTTAACACTATTTCTACCGCGAATTTGTGTATACCTATTTCGAACCATATGCACATTTTGAAATCCAGGATGAGCTGAAGGAAACGAGTGCAGGACGCTTTTCACTGTGAGTTGTTCTTAAACTCTTCGCAACTGCTAAACATATCAAACCGCAGTAATCGTTAACCCTTTGCAATGGAACAAGTTTCTACGAATATTTCGTAAATTTCATACATGCAAATTGATGTATTAAAATTATTATTAATATTTATATGTGAATTGTATAGCAATTAAGTTGAATTTAATTAACAATATATTGAAGCAATCATTATTTACCTTTATACCAGTTATTTTATAAAATAAATGGTGACTGAGACTCACCCCTCGAGTGCAAAGAGTTAAATTTGGCTTCGACAACTCGTCGTAGTTAGTTATGATTCGATGACGCGTCAGATGTTACTTATGACTATTACTATGGCTAATACAATTTTTAATGCTGCGCGTAAAATCTGCATTCAACCGGTTCTGATAATCTTCTGAAGTTGCTGAGAGCGTGATAACCCGTTTAAATAGGAGTTCTGCTTATTTGGCCCGGTCATTATCATCGATTTCGATCGATTTAGCAGGATACGACGCGTTCAAGCGGACGCGAGGAAATCAGGCGAATTAAACAAACTTTCTGAGAGCGGGCCCGAAGGAAATCGAACGTAACGAGAGAGATCGAGGTTCCTAACGATAATCGGAAGCAGATTGTCGTCGAACGAAACGGGGAACAGTCGGTTAAGTGGTCCGAGCGGTGTCCGAGGAACGAGTTTTCGTCGGCTATAGCCGGGTGCTGCCCGTTCTCCTTGTCCCGGCTGGAAATGCTTAGTCAGTCGACACGAGAAATTATAGGGCTTGGGAACACGAACACCGCGCGGGAAACCCATGAGTACCACGCGAAAGCAAATACCTGCGAGCGTGTGTTAAACATTAAATCTCTTGGAAAATGTTCAGCATCGAACGGTGTTCATTTGTTGGATCGCCGTTCAAACATCCTAAATCTACCTGAAAACATTCTTACTCATCTTGAGTTTCATTTAACCCTCTACCATGTAACTTTCATCTCACATTCTAATTTATCATTATTTTTACGGGTGACGGGGTCCTTGTGGAAACATAGCCGTCACCCATATCTGACGTGGCGTTCAACGTGTCAAAACAAAAATTCGGCCCATAGAGGGTTAATTTTATTTGACGAAAGCCACGAGTTTCTGGCGATCGATTCGAGAGGAAGGTCTCGTCCATCGTTTCGCGGTAACAGTGAGTAAGCAGGGCTGGTTTTGCCTTACCCTACTCGTTCTTTGCAGTTGGCTCATGTTAAGCACTGCCGGTAATGCGCTTCTTGGTACATTAACCTCGACCCGCGCAAGCTGAAACCGGTAGGGGAAGAGAGCGTACGTACACGAACATTTTCGCGTTTAAACCCAGTCGGGCTCGAGTCGAATCCGCCCCGCGGAAACGGAAACATCTTCCTCGTCGATGCGCCTGTTAATTGAAATTCACGCGTCGCGCGCGATTAATTTCCATTTATCCCCGACGATTTCCCGTCTGACGGTCCCTTTGTCCCGCTCGCGAGACTACGAAAAATAATGAGACACAGAAGCTGGTTACTTGTTTCCTCGACGGAGTTCTTAACAGATTTCCGCGCGGATATCATTATTTGGGTGTTCGCAGAAATTAAGGTTGCAGTCGCCGCGAGCCCGGAGCGTTGGTTAATGTACCAAGAAATGGGCGGACGGATAAAACAGCGAGCGACCGCGTTGAAAGTCATGAACCGCTCCGAGAGCGCGCGAGACACAAAAAAGTTTTTAATGACTCGCTGGGAGATTAACCGAACGAGACGGAAACATCCATCATTCCCATAAAAGCTGCTTCGCGTCAAACTTTTTATTAAGCTTCATTTATAAAAAGGAGTTACCATTCAATCGGTCGTAATTTCACGACAAACAACGGTAATCGGATGAGATTTTCGCGAAGTGCGTGAGGCTCGTAAAATAAAATTCCGGGCATTTATTACGTGCCTCATTTAAGATTAGAAGACGAATTGAAACTGTTTCTCGCGTATTTATTATTTAGTTCAGGCTCCGAGATGCGGCGTCTACGTATTTCGCAAAAATGAAGAGGTGCATTCGCCCGGTCGGGTAATGTTTTACCACTTTTCCGTAGAACGTACGCATAAGCCGGGGCAGCCGCTGTGAACGTGTGCGCGTAGCCTTGGAACACGGAACTTTTTCGAGTGCACTAAAGCATTGTACGTACCAAAATAAGAACCACGTTTAAGTACATAACGCGTTTAATGAAAAAAGCCTCTGTTTTTAAGCTGCCCAAAATTGAGACTCCTCTGCTATTCCATGTGCTTCTCTCCCTGTCGGTAGACGTGCCTGAATAAAGCTTAATGAAAATTCCCGGGACCTCAGACAGCGAAGATTTAATACGTCGAAGCGGGGATTTTATTTTTCCACGGGCGACATGTAACTGTGATTCGTTTTATCGAAGATACGATATTCGTTGGCGGTCACGGTGTTTTCGAATCATCCTACGGAATTAACGAAAGGGTTTGAAATTAAACGCGGCAGGTGTTCTCACGCGAGAACGAGCGCGTCGAACCTCGCGTCTCTCGCCCCTAGACCCTCCTACGCCCACTTCCGGCTCCACCGTAGCCGGAGTTTTCAAGGGGTTGAAACAGTCACCTTAACGAGACGGCTTTTCTTTTAGTTCGCCGCTTCGGGGCGCTGAACCCCCGCCACCGAGTTTCTCCCCTCGTTTCGTTCGCCAGAAATTCGCGCCGACCCTTTTTTTTTTCTCTCCCCCTTTCCTCGCGTTACGCTGGACGCAATTTAACAACGCCCTTTCGTCGGTGCAGCTGAGAAAACAATTCCTTCGCAGTTGGTTCGCTCGTTTTCCAGCGACGTTAATCGGATACAGAAGGTGTAAGTTGATAATAGATAAGAGTCTTTCTAATTAGATCCGAGAGCGATTGGACAAAAGTTAAATACAGTTTCGCGGTCGTTGGATATTTTAACGGGCGAACGCGAACGATATTTGGAGTCAGATATTTCGAGCTCAAAGACGGCGGGGAATCTTCGTGTTCAAACAATGTTTCAATTAAGGGTGGAGAGCCGTGTTGCGGCTTCACACATCCTGAAGGAGCGAGTAACCGAGGTAATAAGCGAGCGTTCAGCCTCTCGGAGAGATCCGTGACGACCTTAATAAACCTAGGACTGGACCTCGAACCATACCGGTCTAACCGTCGGGTAAACTCATACTAAGAAAACTGGACGCATTCGTAAACTAATACTGAGAGAACTGAGAGGGGTAGCCCCGAAGCCCTGCTTAAGAGTTTCGAGCGGTCGATGCTAGTAGCACACTTGGCCATTGAGGGCCCATTCAGCTCGGTGCAATCGTAGATTATTGTACATCGTGAGAAGTCGTCTCAGTTCTTCGCCAATTGTACGATCAGACACTTGCAACACTTTAACGCTATTTCTACCATGAGGTGTCAAAAGACACCTTTCAAATTTTAACTGAACATTACTCACTAAGTTTATTTTGATTAGAGGCGTGAAGAGTGATAGACACGGTTCGTAATCACAAAAGCGAATTTTATTTAACGATTACAGATAAACGTTTTGATCCGCGACGTATGAAATCGTACAAGCGACTGTCAAGGGATCGTCTAATATTTTCAAACGAAGGTATTCACACGCGATCGTTAATTTGCGATCGTCATTGCCCAACGATAGTCTGAATATGCTCTTCCATCCGCGTTGCGTATGCAGGGAAAATATGTATCGATTTTACCAACAATTAAATCATTTCTCCACAGTTAATTCTTTGACTTTTCTTATAATAGTTATTAAATTAATTCAGTCATTATAGTCAATAATCATTTTCTTACAGCTCATCCTGGATTTAAAAATGTGCATATGGTTCGATATAGGTATACACAAAATCGTGGTAGAAATAGTGTTAACTCGATGTTTTATCTAGCTACCAATGTTTTATCACACGTTTAGGGTTTGACGTAAGAATTTTCCCGGCGGAGCGTAGAACGAGATGGACGATGTATTTTCCTGCAGGGAAGAATCTTCCAATTGTCTGGCGAATTTTCGATTTGCACGCGCCAGTGGAGTTAAAACCGGTTGGCCGGTAGTCAGCCGTCGCGTTGTCTCCGCGGAAACGAAACAATTACAACTATGCCCGAACAATTTATAATTCCGCAACGCGCAGCCCTTCCGTCCGCCTCTTTCTCCGCCGCAGTTAAGCGTTATTACTTGAGCCGTTGCAGATAATTTCCCCCGTTTGTTCGCCGGGGCATTTAGCGCCCTGCCACCTGGCTCGGGGCTTGCTTGACGAGTTCTCGCCCGCGCCGGGAACGAATATAATTCGCCTTTAATTCCTGGCAACGAGATCCGTAGGAGTCGGATGAAATACGGAGGGATTGTAAAATTTCGCTGATAGACTTCGCAGCGAAATTAGAACCGGGTTAGTTTTAGTCGTACGATCCTTTTCTAGTGTACATAAAAACGAGACGATTCGTTTTTATTCACACAATATCGTCGGTGTTGTATCGTCACGTTAAATAAACAGAATTTTTTGAGACTTCATCTACTCGCTGGTAATTAACACTTTTTCCCACTGTAGGGGTTGGAAACTGCAGCTACACGCAATTCTCGCATCACGTTTAACAACGAAAATTATGCTGGGAAATAGCTCGTAATTTTGACATTCCTAATAGTCACCGTTGGAACACTCCCAAGATTTTCAACGTTTAACCCTGGGAAAATAATACAAATGATCAACGTGATTCTTTGATTTGTACTGTTAGATTGATTAAGCTCCGAGAGAACATGGTTCACACCTGATAGCTTCGATCAGTATTTCTTCCAGATCAGTTGCCCGGAAACCGGTACGTTTCGCCCGGTGTTTTGTGCTTTTAGTAAATTACAGTCGGTAAAACGTTAACGTCTCGTCAATTGTCGAGGTTAAAGAAATTTGTTCAGTTATTAATTAATATAAAATGAACTTACGAGTCCCGCGATAATATTCGGTCGAGCTGCTCCGAAGCGAATCGAGTTACCGTTGTATTCTTTTGCTCCCATCGTCGTTTTACTTTTCAAACGGAATTTCTTTGTCCAGCAACGTTTCCACGATAAAATGCCCGGATGCTTCCGCTCATTTTCTCCCTCAACTTTGATCGTTTAATTTTGTTTGTCTTTGCCTCGGACGTAATCGTTTTGAAGTTTCCGGAGGAAGATTCCCCTTCGGAACTTCGTAGCAAGCCGAAGCGGATTAAGAAAGAAAGCGGAGAAGACGTCTTATCGATAAGTATTAAGCAGTTATCGCGGGCAGATCCAACTTTTCTTAACTCGTCACTGCTGCTTCCCCAAAACTCATTATTTCTTACGAGGCTTTTTTTTTATATTTTTACAGCAATTAAGATTGAATCGCTGCGTTTCGATGTAATAAGTAACCGGGAAACGAGCACGTGGCGTTCCTTGGTTCCGGAGTAATAAAACTAAGGACACACCGGGTCGCGACAATGGCCAAATTGCGGTGAACGGGGCAACAAATAAATTCTTTTGCCGGGCGACACGGTTCCCTAGTACGCGATATATCGGCGCCGAACAGAAAGCGATTGCTTCGTGTTTCGTATTATTGAGGTCGAGAAAATCGAGCTCGTATTGCTTTCCACCACCAGCTGCTCTCCACACATATACTACTCGCTTTTTCCCTTTTGAGCCTCTCGCCTTTGATGTTCGCGAGGAAGAACTTTTTCGGCACGGCAGAGCGTAAGGGAGTTTCGTGATATTGTATCGCCCATCGACCTCGCCAATAGGACCGTCACACCCCGGGCCTGAACGTGAACGAAATGTCTCACGCTGATTGCTTAATCACTTCGAAAAATCCCCAATTTGAGACCGGTCTAATCTCAAGTGACCGAATCAGTTTTTATTTTCAATTTAAACACTCCAAGTATTTCTCCACAAGTATTTCGTAGATTTTTTACATGCAAATTAGAGTATTAAAATTATTCCTTTCGACACTTTTTATATTAATGTATATATGAATTTTATCATAATTAAGTTGAACCTCCTAGGTATGGCAGAATTTTGCGCGGGGCTGTTTTTCTGTACAGCA
>SHCU01001552.1:0-19794 GCA_004307685.1 Ceratina australensis | reverse complement strand
TTTTTTTTTAAATATGAATCACGAGAACCGCGCTATATTGAACGTGTTGAGAGCCGTGCTTAGTCAGCCGGTGCCCGTGTCTCCGCTAAATCCGTCGCGAGGATCGCGGGAATAAATCAGCTAATCGAATATTTATTAGAAACTCCTTACAGCTGGCATTAAACGAGCCCACCTAAATCTCATCGGAGTTACACACGCTTGTATACGTGTGTGTACTTATATACGGATATGTACTGTGGAGAGGTTAGGTGAAGATCAACAGGAATGCTACCGGTGCGAAACGGAGATCCAGGAGCCGTGTCGGAACGACTGGGAATGACGGAATGAAACGGAGAACGGAACCGGTAACGCGATGAACGAAGAGAAGAACATCGGCGTGGGTGTAACTCGCGAGCATGTAGGTGTGCAGCGAGAAGTGTGCGATTCAGGGAGAAAGGAGAGCCGAAGGAAAAGAAGGTGGAGAAGAAACGACAGGAATCGGGGATAAGAGAGTCGAGGTTGAGTAGGGGGAGGAGATAGGGAGAACGTGGGGACGGGAAACAGAAAGAGAGTGAGAGAGAGAGAGAGAGATGGGGAGAGCCGGCAGACGGGAGGGGTACATCAGAAACCTGATTTTAATTAGTCCACAGTTTAATTACTCGGCAGATAAATCGTGCACGTGCACCGCATAAACTAGCCGCTTTCATTTTTCCCGGACGCGGCCGCTCGCAGCACGGTCGCGCTTACTTCTACGCCGCGAGAATGCGGGATGGGTCATTGTTGCTCGATCGGGCTGCGCTTGTA
Source organism: Ceratina australensis (assembly GCA_004307685.1). Lineage (NCBI taxonomy): Eukaryota > Metazoa > Arthropoda > Insecta > Hymenoptera > Apidae > Ceratina > Ceratina australensis. Next base: position 19,011 of record SHCU01001552.1, on the reverse strand, counting down.
GAGAGGAACGTGCACACTTTAAACCGTCATCGAATCCGCTGGATAATGGTCGCTGGAATTAACAGCCTGACGAATCCGACTGATACATAATCCATTCCACGTCCAGTTTCCCTACCGGGTTCCAAATGAATTCCTTTGTAATCGAACTTCGGGCTAGCTGAACTTCTTTTTAAGAACCAGATCCTGTCTCGAAGGATGCCTAGGGTTCAAGTCAATTAAAACTCGTTGCTTCTTTATTTTAGGATAACTAGGCAGTAGTTTCGATTTTTTTGACAAATGTCTTCCGAAGGCAGAGTATGCGAGGAATTTCTGTTTAGTCATTGAATTCTAAATGCTTTATAAGCTCGATGAAATAAAAATTGAAATAAGAGTTTCTTAACTTTTGATTAAGGAATCATTTTTACGTCGATAATGAATGCGATGTTCTAACATGCCGCGTTCCTACTCGCGTTAACGGTAGCTAGGAGACTTTCGCTTTTCATTTGAACGTGTACGTGTACAACTCCATATGCACGTAATCAAGGAACGAATCATTAAACGGGGAAAACCGAGTTCCGGGTCAATAACACCAGGATGATTCCGCGGTGTATCGTCAGCGGGAAGGTGTTAATACACAGTCAACAAATCATTTTGTTCGTTTTGGGGAAAATCTGTTGATGCTACACCGCGGGAATGCGGAATGGGTCATTGTTGCCGGTTCGCGCGCGGAAAGAGAAATGACCGCGTGCTCTTGTCATCGAATCATCCGGTTCATGGTCGAGATACACACCACCTGTACGTGTACGGGTATCGATGTGCCGCCCGTGCCATCCAGCGCGAGTACGTTGCCACGTGTACGTGTGTTTTGTAACACGTGCCCCTGTCCGCGGCTACACGTACGCGTATGGTATATGTTATTTTTTGCATACACGTAGTCACGTATATTTTCCGCGAGTTTGCCGACAATAAAACGGCACCGCGGTGAAACCGAAACCATAAATCGCGTTAGGCGTTGTCGGATAAAATCTGCGCGATCGCTACTTAGCCCGCGATTCCAATTAAACGAAGCTAGTTCGTTAATCGAATACGAATATTTTAATGGAGAAATCGCGTAAGAAACGAATTTATGTACAAATAAATTCAAGTCTCAACGGATACGCTGGGATTCTTTGTAATAACCTAACATGTAAGTAACGGTTCAACATGGACGATCGTATAAGAATAAATCGTGTTAGTGGTGGTCGGCACAGATGAAGAGAGAGAGAGAGAGATTGCTCACGAGCCCCTTTTAGGCATAGAGTTATAATAACTCCGTGCTTTTAGGCGAGCCGACTTTTTATTCGTGTATACTAGCACCTTTATGAACGCTTGTGTGACTTAGGGAGATCCTTTAGGGAAAAGTATTAGTAAAACAAAGAAACGCGCTTCTCTCTTTTATTAGTGATTTCCCCTCGAAAAAATATATCTAGTTCAGACACACGTTCATACAGCCGAAAATCGGCTCGCCTTCGTTTAGGAGATCATGAGCAATCATTTCCCTCTTCATTTGTCGTGACCTAATCCATAAGTAGAAACGATAGAAGGAAAGAGGAGAAAGAGAATCTATAAACCCTTCCTCTGTCTTCTTGTCTAGCCGTGTTAACCCGTTGCACTCCGAATTTTATTTCAACGCTTTTAAGCGTTTTAATTGAAACTTATTTTAACTAACAAATGAGGTAATTTAAATAAACAAAGGAAGAAAAAATAATGTGTACGCGACATCTATTTATTTAGACATGAAAAAATGTTGAATGGGACTCGACAAAGGAGCTTCTGAGATAAAAAGTAATGTCTAGTCAAACTCGACATAGGAGTGCAAAGGGTTAAACAAATTGCATTAAAGACGGTTAGACAAGGACACAGAAGGGGCCCAAAGATTGTCCTTCTCTTTTTTTATCCTATCGATTCTTCGAACTGCTAGCGCCGTCCATTCTTATACGTCTATGGTTAAAAATAAAACCGATCACGCATTACTTAAAATAGAATAATTTTTTCAAAACTGAATTTTAGATCTAACGTCAGATACTGATGTAATGATCGAAGAAGTTCGACGTGCGAGCGCGTCGACGAGCGGCGGCAAATCCGATCCTCGATGGAGAGAAGCCGATAGGCGACTTCTTCCATGACACGAATAAAACCGGCAGCAGAAATGCATTCTACCTGTAGCGGCTTCGAGGACCGGTGCCGCGTGCGCGCATTAACGGATTCCCCTCATTCTAATTAACATTCCGCGTATTTATTAGACGCGGATCCGCAATTAATCAGCTGGATTCAATTAGCGAATTACCAATTAGCACGCACGCGTTCACACGCTCTCGGACACCGCTCGAGACCCCGTTAAGTTGGACGATCGCGGGATAATCGCGCGCCGTGTTTGCGCGTCGCGATGCTTCGTTAAAACGGCGATTTCGATTTTGGCAACGGCACATTCCGCAACGTGCCGAATAAAGAGAAATAAAATTGCGTCTATTTATTAATTTAGAGTAATCCGTTCAATTAGATACGTTCGGTTTTAACTCGGAGGAATAATTATTTCTTATAAGATATCTAACAATTTCCTTCCTACACAGGAGTGCGTGTCATTTTTTTCATAATTCATTTGACATTTAACGTCATGCAGATATATTTTGCGAATGAATAAATAAAAATTGTAGAAATTCAAGAAAGATTAAGAAATAATTGTTGATAACTGATAAAATTGGATATATGTACGTTCATAAATTGTTGAATAAATCGGAGTTGTAAGAACTGAAGATTGACTCACCTCTCCTCGGCTTCTTTCATCCACCTCTCAAGCACCGGTTTTATCTTTTGGGCGCTCTTTGGCGTGATGTCCAACTTTTCGAATCTAGAGGCAACAACAAGTTATCATTCGCGTTCCCTGGTGAGCGCGCGAGGTATCAGATGTATAAAAAAGAAGAAATGGGAGTTTCGCAATTTTCACGTCAAAGACGTAAAGACGTTGTATGTACGTAAACGAGAAACGTCGTGTCGTTACACGCTGAATTTAAAAATTTCTCTTTGAACATCGAAATTTATTCAGCGAAATTCTCTTTGCGTCTTTGTCTCGACTAAAGGAGCACTAAGAGGCATGCATTGACTCAAAAAACAGGACATTGACAATGCGTGCATGCTTAAAGGTTTTGGTGATGTCGTGTATGATGTTGCCAACGCGCTTCGAGAGCCACTGTTATTGTCCGAGAATTAGCGGAAAAGTCGAACCGACCAAAAAACTCTACCGGTCGTTCCCTTCTTTTTTTTCTCAGTGAAAAAAATAGAATAAAAAAAGACGGAAGGCGAAAATTGTTTTCGAAACGTGAACGGACTCTCGTCTCGACGGTACGTCGATCCCCGCGACTTCGTGACACGCGTTCGCACACACGTTGGCGACATCATGCCCAAGTTTGCCAATGCCCTGGCTCGAAGAAATCGTTAAACTTTCAGAAGTGCTCCTTTCGCATTTTTTTACTTTGATCTTTCTCTTTATTGCCAGAAAACGAAGTTAGAAAATTAGTAACAGTGCAGCTATACCCAAATATGGCCCAATTTTCGCAACGTTGCGCCGTTTCGTCGAACGATACAAGGGAGTGACGACATCGGACGGAACGAAAGAAGAAAAGTCGTGGACGAGAACGCTTAACCCTATATCGATATAAACTATGCGGTAAATTAACCTAAAGTTTCGCCGGGAACCAATATTGATTCGTGTACGGTTCCGAATGAACACGACGGTGCCAATATACGGATTCGCATGCTTGGGTATAACTGCTATACTCTCCCTAGGATTCGAAAAAGTTTTAGATTTTTAGGTAAATTAAGTAGCATATGAGGGGTGAACGTACGTAGTTTGCTGCTGAGAGGCAATCTGCGAGGCAGCGTACATCTGGGTAGCCAGGGCACTGGGGAACAATCACCAATGCTTAAATTAGTCGTTACGATAACAATGCTAGGATGTAGAAACGATAGTTTCTACTTGCCACCAGCGTTCACCACGGTGGTTCCTTTCTGATCTCGGTTTTTGACCGCGTCAAAATCGTCGAGGGACAAGAGAAAATATCTTCAACCCCCCTGAGTGAAATCACGAACCGAACGATTGTACGAGTATTCTTAGGAACCACCGTGGCAAAGTTAATATTATGTACATTTTTCTATCAAGTGAAAATTGAACGACTATTTCTCCGAATCTCCGTACACGATCGAGGAGCACCGAACCGTGATCAAGGTAGAGGATATATGAATACCGCCACGATAATGCTATGTCCAAAATGAATTGATCACTTGGAACAAGGTTCGAATCGAAGATACTGCCACTTATAGTTTATCACAGTTTCTTGTCTTCCTCTCTTCCGACGAAAGGGAAAATAGGATAAATAATAAGACCAATTTAATTTGGACATAGAGCAGAGTAAAAAGATACTCCTGAATCCTTCTCTGAACGACACGAGGTATAATTATCATTGAGATTCGAACGGTTTAGAGATCATTGAAAAATCTGTTGTTAAACCGGCAGTCCCTCTATTCCTGGCCATTTCCAGTGACCTGGCACACTGTTGTATCGTAGCCTATTGTCGTTTTCTCTCACTTCTTTGTCTCATCAGCGACGTCCATTTAGCAGATCGCGAGAGCGAGTATATAGACCAAATCAAAATAGGAAAAAAAAAAAAAATGATGGAAGAGGAAACACGGGGAACACTCACCTGCATATGGCACTTTGGCTGTAAGCAGGCCCCTCCTGCGCGCTGAGGGATTGTCCCACCTGGGTCTGCGTCAGACCCAACGACAATCTACGGATCTTAAACACCTTCGCGAACTCCTTGATCTCGTTCAGGTTCACCCCGTCGATCACGTTGTTCGTCGCCTCGTTGATGGTCGGCTGATCTGTGGGTTACAAACCATTTCGCTCTTCCGATCTTTTTAAAAATTGACAAAAAAAAAATACATAGAAACCCACTGTTTTATGTTTTATTAATCTACACTTAAAAGTTCTGTATCAATGCTTCATTCGATCGAAGCCGTCGGACAGGTTACTAAGCGGCCTAGCTAATACACGCGACGCATTGTGTTTTTGCGAACATTAATTTCCAATGGACTCCAGAACACGAGACGTGTACACGTATCCATTTTGATCGATTATCAAATTGTTCATTTCGAAATATGACGATCAGATAAGTTTTTATTATATCGGCATGTAACTTTATTCAACAATTTTAATAGGACGGAGTTTCAGAATAAGAACTCCAATTTTTCTGTTGACACTGGCGAAGCGAATACGAAGTATGTCCGCTCGTAAATCGAAAGGGAAAAGATGGGTTAACAAAGTCACGGAGTTATCAAGTGATAACTAACGTGGCAATTGAGGATCGTTAGGCTCGATACGGCGACAGTACGATTGTTTGAAAGTGTCACACGCTGAACAATGATTGTGAATTATTAAAATTGTTGACTGCTGGCTGTTCCCGACGTTATATGCACTGTGTACCGGCCCGGGATCTTTATGGCTTCCCAGAAGGCAGCGCGGAACGATCTAATACCATACCGTAATGAGCCCCCGCATTGTACGATATCCCATTAGGATTATGAAGAGCTTTACTAGAGCTATCAACGTTATTATGTAGCGACTTTGACTGTGCGTAAAATGTTGAATCCGCGAGAAAGGGAAGAGCAGATGTAATTCTAGATAACGATAAACAATCGTTAAATCCGTAATGTGGGCACGGATGTGTCAAAGCGAGTCAAATTGTAAGTGTTTGAAAATGTGTAGAATCGAAGTTTGTTCAGAATGTTTAAGATTCATCAGAATTTTTTAGAATAGGAGTATCTATAAGAACACGACGGACAGTCGCGGACCAATCACGTTAATTAAATGTACATGCAAGATTTTCTATAATAATATATTTACCTTGATGAAAATTATCCTATTTTTATTTCTTAATATAATAATCTGGATCTTCACGATTGGTCTTAATGAGATAATATGCTCTTAAATAGTTGGATAATGAAATTATGAAAAATTTGATAATTAAAGATAGAATTGCAATTCACTTAATCAAGGAATTAGTATCTCACACATTCTTATATTCGTACTTTAAGGTTGTATGAGCTCTTACAAAAATTTTAATAGTTCCTTGGAATTAAAATATTCCTTATAAACCTCATTCTTACGTAAACATAATCTCTCCTAGTTAATGATTCCAAATATCGAACATAATTTTTTGAGATCACCGATATCTTAAAGCTCATACCACCTTAATACTTTCGTTTCTAATACAGAATTAACTGATCTGAAACTTTCTTAAATTTCAATAAATGGATAATTTCATTTTGAAATGAAGTGCGAAAAGAAATGAGGTAAGAGAAGTGGGCATCTTACTGGGTGAATCGTTCAGATCTTCTTCCTCGTTTTGCGGATTGAGCATGCTGCTCGGCGAGGCCTTCACACCGGCACCGCTGGGCCCGTGCGTGGTCGTGATCGTAATTTCCCCGTTGCTGGCCGCCAGTCTGTTCAGTGCCGAGGCCGCGGACACCACGGACTCGGTCAAAAGCGACGATTGCTCGGATATCTCCCTGTGATGTTTCTCGGCGAGCTGCGAACGACAAGAACAGGGAGACGACGTTATATAGACGGTCGGTAGTAACGGATTAGTAAACCCAATCGGTATTAACGACAATGCTCCATGCTTCTCTTCCACGCCAATTATGCACTTAATAATGAGACCCGTCTTCTTCGTCTTTCGTTCTTGCCTCGTCCCTCTCGGATCGGGACACTTTAGAGTCTAATTAGTGGAAGAAATGCCGCCGCCGCCGCCGCTACGGAATACTTTCTTAACGAGATTGCTTGCTATCGGGGAATTATTCTGCTTGTTCTGTTGATCTCGCAACGGTTAAGCCCTTTCCACCTTCCGCGAGGACTCCGTATATCGCTCGTGGATTGAGAGCTCGTTTGTATTGTTACCCGTTGCCGGAGAAATCGTCCGACTGGTTATCGGAGATACCAGATTACGGTGTCGTTATGGGCGAAACCGATACGGGTCGAAATTTTTCCGAGAAGATTTCACCGTGGCCTGATCGACGATAATAGCAGCAAACGAGCAAAATATCAGCGCATCGATTGTTGCTTTTCTAGTTTGTCGATGGCAACGGAATTAACCGAGTTCATTCTTTCGGCCAAGCTTATAATACAGTTATAAGGAAAACGGTATTTATCATACTTATATGAAACATTGACTTTTAACGTTTATGTATATACGTTGAAAATTTAACTGAATTTAATTGCCATTATTATTATTTTTAGGATTTTTAGGAAAAAAATTGTATTTATTGATATCTGTTGCTTTTTTTAGTTTTGTTTTTCTACGATTGATGATGAGTCTTTAAGGGACACGTATCAGATACATCAAGTATAGATATCCTCCGTCCATTTAATGGATTCTTGACAAATGGAACAAGATACGAATATTTTTAATGGAGCATTGATCGAGTAACTGGTTTACATAGCTCGTATTATCAAAACGTTATTATTAATAGGATTTCTACAGGGCAATCCGATTATCGTACAAAAATGGAGTTCGTAATAGAAGATCATGGTGATGTTGGAGAAAGTTGATATTCAACGAAAATGGAAGCTTGCAATGTAATTGAAATTCTCTACATTTCCTAATGCATCTAACGTCTACAACTTTCCCCATAAGTAATGTTCTCGAAAACAATTTCTATTTATACAAGACGAATGTCATTCCCATTTTACTAACTGATTAGAATTTAAAATTACTATCAACTTTTCCTTTTAAAATTTTTAAATTAACCCTTTGCACTCCTATGTCGAATCTCAGTCGACATCAGATTTCATCTCAGGAACTCTTTTGTCGAGTCCTATTCGACATATTTTCGTATCCAAATAGATGATTACCAGTCAGGGAACTGTCCTTCAAATTAAATTTCAAATAAAAGACTTGGAACAACTGATTTTATTAAGATTAAGTTAAATTTTATCAATAATTATTTCCCAATATAATTTATTTATGAATGTTTTATGAACCAAGTAGTGTCCTTTCAAGTACAAAGAATTAACTCACTCACTATGAACATTTAATACGTGGTACCTGAAAAAAGAAATGAATATGCATATTTGGGGCAGTGTCTACGTACCGGGTAAGGGTTCATGTGAGAACTGTGTCTGTGGCTGTGTTGCTGCGGCGACGTCGTCAAGAGCGGTTGCTGAGAAGCCTGAGCGGCCTGCACCGCCTGCGCCGCCTGCGCTGCATGCGCTGCCTGCGCTACTTGTGCCTGAGCCTGGGCGGCCTGCGCGGCCTGAAGCAGTTGCTGAGGCTGTATCGCGTTCAGAAGTTGTTGCCCGGCCGAGCTGTTGCTCAGAAGGTGTGGCAAGGCGGCTGGATTTAGCCCTAATCCGGGCGCTAAGCTGGGACTTGTTGGAACTGTCACGTGGAAAGAGAAAACCGTGATCCACTTTGGTACCGTGTTGGAATTTAGGGTCGCGTGATTTTACAACAGATTTTATTATCAGTTCTCATTGAAATACGTAATGGATATCTTTACGGTTCGTTTTCGAATTTACATTCAAACGTCAACACTGATTTCTATGTTACTATCAAGTAAATTATTATTTTTATACTTAGAAGCGTTCATATTGTTTATTACTTAAAAATAGAAATTATAATTATGTTATCATCCATTTAAATTTATTTAAATATATCCTTTACTTTGACGATTATCCAAGTGTTAAAAATTATGCTGTTAATCACCAGTGCCTGACAAGATACTTAAGAGGTAAAAATTCTCTTTTACTGACATCGTCTTAGGGGTAACAATAAAATGATTTGAAATGATTAAAATGAATTTTTACCAGTGAAATCACCGTTGCTGGTCGGTGTGGTCATCATGTTTTGTGGCTGTGCGATCGACTGAAGGTTCGCCAGGGTCGTAGACACCACTTGGCCGTTGCTTAACGCCAAGTTCACCATCTGATTATTCGTGACGTGGCTCACGGGTATGGTCAGGATAGTTTGCGTAGCGATACCTATCGGGCAGAGAAAAAATGGAAGCGAGTTAATCCCTGTGAAGGTAAGACTAGTCCATGCGGACAAGGCGAAGCTTAATAATTCTATCTTGGGCCTCGTCCCCCGTATGAACGTGTCTCGAATCAATAGATACTTCATTTCCATTATGAACGTAGTCCACGCGTCGTTGATCCGGGAAGGGTAGTAAAGTTATCAGAGTCTCATAGAGGGATTATTAGGCAACCCATAGGGCAGGTAACCTCGCAGGCCAGCGTAGTTGGCAAACTATTATCGTCATCTTAATAGTGGGTACAGGTACCGGCGCTGGACTAGGCTGCGAGAAGGACGCCTAATCATACTTAGAATAGTTTCGGGATTACCTCCAGCTCCGCTAATCTGATTACCCTGTACACGCGCTTAATATGATTACTGATCATGAGTACGTACCCGTGTTGGTACCTATAGCTAAGCTAAGCAAATCCCGTATTCCGAACAGCCATAAAAGTTTCACGTTCTGAGGTAAGGTCAACTGACAATCCGATTAACGTTTAGTTCCGCGCTGCGATATTCGACGATAATATTTCGCATTACGGGAAAACCGCTCTCTTTTTTTTTCTACCCCGACCGACGGAAACGGGTTTTCGACTTTTACGGAATCCTATTCCCGTCCCGTTTAAACTGTTACGTCTCTTGATCGCCCGTGCGACGCGAATTAAATCAAGCGTGTTTTATGCCCCGAAAAAGGGGCACAATTAAATCCGGGTCACGCGCTGTTGTTTGTTACATCTTTTCGTAAATCACGATCGTGTCATGACCCGTGTCTTTTTCAAGAGTCTTCAATTTCGTAATGAAAATAGCCGGCCCATTCGGTAATATTCAGAATACTTATTTCTGAACGATTCTAAAGTGTCCGAGTCCCGATGACCTACTGGTGGCGGTAATAAAATATTCATTCACTATTGCTTTTGATCGGATCGTAAAAGCAGACAGATTTCATCCTGATTCGCCGAATTGGCCCAAGAGTTCGACGAGTAATCGTTAAAAAGCATAACGTATATTTAACCGTCTTCTATTTTTTAGCCGACCGTTTCCCTGAATACGCGAAAGGAGCTGATCGCGGCAGGTTAACCGAGGGTGTGTTCCCGAACAATCGATTCGTCGTCGGATTCACGGCGAACTAGCAGCGACCGTTTCTTTGCCGGCGAAGACGTCGATCAGGAACCAATCGAGCGTTCAATCAGTTACTATCGATCGAGCCGAAAAGCAGTGCAAACATTATTTGCCACCTCGTAACTCGTCATCCTACCACGACTGGTCCATATCCAGGAACTTCAATCCACTTAGTCGGACTCGCAAAGTTTCCTGCCCCTGCCTCCCCTTGTTTCCAGCCCCCCGCCGCCCGCTCTCTTCCCCGGTGGCCCGCGTCGCCGTCTCTCTCTCTCTCTCTCTCTCTCGCTCTCAATTGCCAGAATAGGAACCCAACTTGGTAGAAACGAAGTTAGCGTGAACCGCAATCGATATAATAGCGGCCGAATCCGCGGAACTGTGATGTCCAGCCAGAAGAGAGAGTATCAGGGCTAGAGGAGGAGGACCGAGGCCCGGGACGTAGCGACGAGCAGCGCGAGGGGGTGGCAAGGGGCTGGTTATTCGTGGGTCTCGAAAGGGGTAGTGAGACGTTAATTATACATTGAAATTAGTTGCAGAGTTTGCCCTCTGCTCGCCGGGCTAGTCTAGGACCACTAAGTATGGACGATGGGGCGAGCCTTAGTCCGAGCTGGTCAGAGATAGTCGATATTATATTATATTATACACGTATATATAGGTACATCGGCACATCTTGATTGCACAACATTATGCGCCGGCACATCGTGCAGATTTCACGTTGAGACCACTCGGACCTACTCGGACTGATTTATGCCCCGAAATTCGTAGGTACTTAGCGCGGGCCGGTTATTGTTGAAGGTTTCTTGTTCGTTTACTGATAGCTACCGGATACCGGTGCTTCTCAGCCGCGTTATCTCTCACTGTCTTTCTCTCATTTCCCTGACGTTTAATTACATTTCTCAGATTGCAATTAGCCTCGAATCGCATCTTTTTCAACGTTCAACCGGTTCAATCTCTCGAAGATATAAACATGTTCGATGACCCGTTTCACATTTGGAGTTTTAATCCTTTATCAACAGCTTTCAACTCCTTTAAATGTTTTATCTCAAATTTAATTGAAAGAACAGTTCCTTGAGTGCTACTTATTTTTAATCCTGCGCAATCCAGCAATTTTTCTGTAAATATTTGACGATATCTTACAGCACTTACAAATTAATATATAAGATCTTTATGGTCCTGAGATAAAAACTATCACAGTTACAGCAAATTTTTATAATATTCAAATCGTATGAAAATCATTAATACAACACTTTAAATATTTGACGTATTGAACGGGAAAGAATAGGTATCCCATTTAGCAGACGATTCTAAATACTGACTCATCCCGTGCATCTTATCAATTCGGTGTGAATCGCGGTTGGAGGGTCTTCAATGAATAATCGGTTTACGTGACACGTTCAACGTTCGACGGGCTTAATTCGAGTGCGGATGAAACGGCAGTAACTGTTTCAAGAACAGTGAAAGAAAAGGAAGCGAGCGCATCAAGTATGAAGAATAGAAGGTTGTACCTTGCGACGTAGGTATAAGAAGTTGAGCCCCTTGAATGCCTTGAACCAATTGACCAGACGTTAGGATGAATTGAGGCATCGCGACCGGTTGCGGCTGAGATAATAGCTGAGGTAATGCCATTGACGTCGAGCTCGGTGGAAGAAGATGCGACCCAGCTGTCGTGCTCGAGGCTGTCGGCACCGTACCGCCTATATATGAAAATTCATGTTTGTTGCATAAACAATCCAACGATTTTTATATTATTAATAGTTTTCGTTCATAACAACGTAACTTTGCCAGACGCTTTAATTTCATTTTACATCTATCCTACAGTTATGTTTCAATCATTAAAGACTCATTTTCTTACGTGTTTTTATTAATCTTTAAACGCTTGAATAACAAAATATGGCAATTAAGATGATTCATTTTTTGATTTTTAATTTCGTAACAAGACTACTAAGATAAATAACATGTGTGACGGTATGCAGTATTGTAATCATTTCATGCAGAAAATTGATTTGAAAAGCGTCGAGTTTAAATGACTGAAAAACAAGTAACATTCGGTTTGTCAAGCCGTACGATGACTGTTCGTATTCCTACCGGAGGAGCTGACGGTAAGATTCAAGGGCGTGTTGATCAGTTGATTGTTCGTCAATCCCGCTGTCATTCCCTGGAGACCCGCGGCCAATGACGCGACTTGCGGTAGACCTTGCAAAGCCAGATTTTGAAGATTTTGTAGAGTCATACTCGCCACTGATGGAACTGGAAATTCATTTATTATGATAAACAGATTTCCAAATTACTTCCCTGTTGGGAAGCATTCACACGAAGAAACTGTATTTATTAAAACTTAGAAACCACAGCTGATGTATTTACATGTATATTTTTATGGTAGTAAACAGCGTTAACTTACTTCCATTTAGCTGCGCCACTTGCACTCGCTTCGCGAGGTTTTCAGGCGACGGGCTATTCTTCCGCGCGTTCTTTATCTCCTCCATCATCATCTGATGTTCATGGAGCGAGCTCGTGTTGACCGCTCCCGGCTCAGGGCTACCGACGCTACTTCTGTCGCTTTCCTGTAACAAACATACGAATTTTTTTAAATGAAAAAAAATGTCAGCTTTTATAATCGAAGATTCAAGCCGCGGCAGTGTTTATTTAAAAATAATGCAGAGAGCAAACAAGCGGTAAAGGTGGGAAGGGGGTAACGTATCGCCGAAGGGTTAGGCCGGTGTTCACGTATATTTTTCATATTTATCGAGCCCCGGGAAAAAAAAATGCTGGCGTCGAAAAAAAAATATTAATTACAATTGAAGAGACACGCCGATGAAAAAACACGGGCGAAAAGTTTTTCGCCGCGGAGTTTTTCAACGCACTCTGTCAACGACGAAAATGGCGATACTTTATTTCGTTTATTACGCCGCGTTTGAAAACCCGGCCCGCATTTGTGCCGTATTGATAACAATTATAAAATATTCGAGCGACGCGACGTCGCTGGGAACAAAGTGCTTTCGACTATATTTGTCGCCACAAATTTCGTGCCCGCCCGCCTTCCGAGCCTCCCGACCAACTTTTTGTTGCCGATGCCGCCGCGCATTCGGTCAACGATCAACGTGCAATGTCAATATTGAATATTTCGCACGTACCGATGGGACTGGAACAATGTGTCAATTAAAATTCTCGAAGATACTCGATAGTCAATCCTTGCGAGAATCTTCTGTTCTAATGGTAATTAAATATGTCTAATACTCTCTGGTTTATAAATGTTAGAATATATTCCAATTTTTAATTATAATCGTTATGAGAGTTCCTCATTCCTGACAAAATATTTATACTTAAATCTAAAGATGTTTCATTTTCAATGTCACCAAAAAATACTAAAAAAATTCTTAGCAAATTCTTCTTCTTAAAAGTAATTCTGGATTTTTAGTATGAAATAAGATTCAACTTTGCATTGCGATTTTCGATTGTTGTGTGTGATACACTCAACTGTTTTGCAATCTCTCGCACAGTTATACTACGATTCAATTCAATTATGGCTCTCATTTTGTCATCATTAACGTCAGAAGATTGATCAGAATGTTGACCATCTTTCAGTGAAAAACCAATTCTGACACGTGCGTTCTGTTAAGCAATCGTCACCATAAACTACACATATCTCTTTGTAAGTCTCAATCACTTTCTTGCCTTTATAACAATCGAAAAGTAAAATTTTTGTGCTGCATGTTAGATTGAAAACGTAATGTAAGAAGTGCAAACAAAATTACACGGAATTTGTTTCTATAGCAACCGACAAGCGTCAACTAACAACTATCAAAAGCTAGAAATTGTAACATTTTGATAAAGGTATACCAAAACAATAAACGTTGTCCGTTAGTACAAACCGAAATTACTTTCTTACCAACTCAACAAATTGCAAACATACATAAACAAGTCAAAAAAACATAATTAAATACATATATCCACTAGAAAACAATTGCCATGTGAAATTATAAAATATAAGCAGTTTTTAGCGGTTGCGACAAAGTTTCCCCCGCTGCAAAATCAATTCGGTGCATCAGCCCATTCTAACCAGCTTCACACAATATTTACACGGTGACGTGGCTTTCCATCCATTAAAAAGAAAGAAGAAAAAAAAGAGGAGTGAAAAGGTACAGAGGGTGGACAAGTCGTACCCTAAACCTCTTTATCATCCTTCATCCCTTTGCCCGATTTTTTTCTTCTCCTCGCTTGCCGAAATCAATCGAACGGGCACGAAAAGGTTTTAGCACGGGCTCACAATCATTCTCGCCGAAATGCTCAATTATACGCGCGTGGTTCGTTAACGTACCGCGCTTTTTATTGCGGCGGCACGTTTAACGTTGAAAATTGATTAATAATCATTCACGGTCCAACTGGCCGACGTTGAAATGCTTCGCTACGAAATAATGGCGGTGGGTAGACACGAGCATCAAACGCGTTCGATGGGGTGCTCGCTGAAAAAAAAAAAAATCGGGGACAACAATGAAAATACTCTCGAATCATCGGCGAACAGGGGAAATCAGTGAGACGAAGTGACGTCGCGATACACCGACTTCGCGCCGGACAAAGCTGCGTCGATTCCTCGGATCGAACGCGCAGATTTATAACGCGTGGTGCTTTATGAAAGCCGCGATTCTTTCGCGAAGCTCGTTAACGAAATTTAGCGCGCAGCTTCCTCCACCCCCTCGCGATAATACAATTTTCGAGCGTGGCGGAGCACGGGAGCGACCCGTTGAAAAATTCGTGATGCTCGCATCACGGTTGCACGCCGCGGCGGGATATTATATAAACATAAATAATTCGGGTTGCGCAATTTTCCTATTGTGCAACCGGTGATATTCCAAATTAACAGGCCGATGGGAGGGTGGGAGAGAGAAATGGAACGAGAAAAAGAAGAGCAGGGCACAGACGCACACGGTACGGTTCAATCAGCGGCGCGCGCGATATATTGGCAATCAAGCCGGTGAATATTTTTTATACCGCTGCCGGTACGATTACAAAGCTGCACAAAGCTCGGCTGGGGATTGTCAATTTTCTTAAAATACCATCGACGTACGTATAATCGTTACGCGGGGCCGGCGAAAGGTGAAGATTGGAATTTGTAATAATTACTCGGTGTATGATCCCGCGTTTCGTTGTCTTTTTAATGGAAACTTGTTATCGATACGAGATCTATTACCTGAGACACTCTTCCGTCGGTTACATCAATTTTTAACTGTGTGTATCAATCGTTGAAGTTACTTGATTGATGTTTAGACAAGATATGATTTTATCTGGAGTCTTGCAGTATTATTCGTAAAAGTACAGATTAATTCTCTCAAATTTTTTAAATGAAAAGTGTCTGATTTTACTAATTTTTAAATGCTGAACATATGCCAATTGTTCCGGATCTATTATTATGTAGATGATAACGGTTACATGATAATGCTGAATTATATTTATAGATTACCTATATATTCCACATATTCCTACATATATATGAAAAAAATTCATGAAAATCACGAGGACGAGTATTATGAACTTCAGCCGAGTAATCTTATTTCCGTGCAAATTAAAATTAACGTCACGCGCTAAACTTATCCTCCTCATCAGATCAATTACATCGCGCGAATCTCCTTCGATCTCCTAACTGGCAGATAATCGCAATGAACATTCGAAAATATTTTCAACGGAATCGCGAGATCAATATCTATAATAAAAATTGTGATCTGCGATTCATCCGTTTCCAGAAAGGACAAAAACGGAAAAAAAAAGAAAAATACGTGAACGCGTTGGGAAAACGCGTAAAACGGTAAAGAGGAAAGAGAGAAAGAGCCGCGTATTAATCATTCGTCCCCATATCCCGGGCGCGTTCGTGCCATGCGATATATGTATAATTCATGCATATTTACTGCGATGCCGGAGGAATAATTAACGAACGGCAGCGCATTAAGGCGCGTCCTGTGTGTGTACGTGTACGTGCATGTACGGCCGGCTTCTTAGAAAGACAATCTAAATTATAATAAATCGATGGAATACGCGCGAGAGAGCCCGAATGCTACACAACCGCGATTCCTCGAGTCCCCGCGGCACCCTACCCCGTGCCTCTCATTAACTTTCTCCAACCCCTTTCGCCCCCGCTTTATCCGGCGTGTCGATGGCTTGCGGTTGTATAAAGTAATGTTACTCGGCCCCTTTGCATAATGGCATGGAAATATGCCGGAACGTGTATCGCCATAGTTGGGATACAGATTAAGCGCGTTAGAGCTTCGACGCCCGGCTAATTCGCGAAAAAGGATTCTACCGACCGGCTGATGAGACCCATGAATAAATTCCCCTTTTTCGGTGAAATCGAGGAAACTTGGCCGGTGACCAGCCAGCGTGCGACGATTCCAAGAAGGTTCACGTGATTATTTCACCGGGTGAATTTCAAGTTACCCACTTATATGGGGGATTTTCGGACACCTCGTCAGTCCTTATCGACGGAACAATTTTCCGGGAGAAGTTTGCAAGGTGTAGAAAAATCAATTAATGATTTATCATTATGTGTAAATTAGATATAGCATTTTCTTATTCTAAGTACAAAAAAAGAAAGACTTTACGTGTACAGATAGGGACTGGAAATCGTAGCCAGTTCTTGATTATGTGAGTTTTTTCTAGGACAACAAAAGTCCAAGGGGAATAATAAATATCTGTCCTACTTTTCAATATTCGATGAAGGATCAATGATCTTAACTTTTCAAAGTGAAAACAATTTTAACCTACATGTAAATATCTTGGACTTTGTCATCCTAGGGAAAACTCATAAAAGCAAAGAGCTGTCTATATTTCCCTATCCCTAGCTATGCAGGTAATGTGGTCCAGACGATTCGTGGCAGAGAGTGTAGTTAGTATCACGATTACATTAAAGGAATTTTTCTTTATAACTAAAGTCTACCTAACACGTCTTTGTCAACATTTCAAACAATGCTCACATCGAATCGCTAATTAGGAGACACCTCTTCGGTCGCTGAAAAGTTATCTGGGCAGCGAGGGACACCGGAGATGAAATGACAGCGGGATAAAATACATTGCATAACGACCCGGTGAATCCCTCTGAAAGTGGAAGTTATCAAACCATTCGAACGGTCCCATTTTTTTGTATAAAAGGGAACGAGCATCCTTTTTTTCCGGGGCGTTGTAATTTCGAATTTTGGTACAATGGACACATCAGCGCGCGCGCGCGCGTGTGTGTGAGAGAGAGAGAGCGCGCGGCCGTCGCCATTGATATCGGGGCATTTCATTGCATAAAAAATAGATAAAGCCCGGTCGATAGGTAACGAACGAAAATAGGAAGCGCAGGAGCCACGGCGGCGCGGCGGTAGTTCAATTTTTTTTCCACGCAAATTCGTAAACGGCTATACCGACGGTATGGCCACCGCCGCCCGCCCCTCCGGGCCACCCCTCGCACACCCCCCCATATTAAATGGACGAGGGGGATTAGTTGAATGCACAGGCCCGGCCATTTTGCTTGTAAAAGTGCGCCCCGATATATATAGTAAGCCGTAGAAACGTATGTTTACGGGCTTTCCGCATTTCGCATAAATTAATCAGCCGATCGGCGAGCCTCTTGCGCGAACACCGCGTCACTGTCCGTTGAACAGTTCACATACGGAAACCGCGCGGTCACGAAGCTTCAACCCGTTACTGTGGGATTCATTAAACACGTAGTTAATCCCCTTCTGCTTGTCTGAAAAATGTGTTATTCTGTTCTTGACAAATAATTGCAAAATTTTTTTATCTAATTGTGGTATAATTTACGGATGACTATTTTACTGATAAGAGTAACGTGGTCATGATTGTGAAAATGGTTATCTAAATTAAAATGTTACATGATATTAGAATATGTTTGAACTTAATCAGATGTAACCCTCGAGATATCCAGAAATATGAAATTCATAATTATTACTTTAGTGCATAAAGTCATCGTAATGAGAAATCGACATTTGTTTCGTTGTAGGTTTCATTGAAGAAGGGATACGAGTAACTTGTCGTGAGTATGGTGTTTGGCGATTAACTTTGATGTGAAAGAGCGCAGTGCTAAGGGTAGATCTAAAAGAAAATTCATGTGAGCGCACGTACCTATCGCTTTGCATTTTAATGCATAATTTATACAACGAAAGGAAAAAATTTTAGTATGCATGAAATGAATTTTAACAAATGTACCTACGACACTGCGGTTTGTTTGACCCTTAACTGATAAGTGGGGGTTGTCCCGGCTTCATGCCATGTTAATCGGTCCTCTTAATTTTTCACCGACCGTTAGACGACGCAGATACTTGTTGTCTCGCGTTTCGTGCATACGGTGAATTTAGTTAAGGTAACAATTACGCGGATACCGGGCATTAAATTTTTCCCCGCGATGATTAAAATTGCCTGCTCCCTGATAATTACATAACAAATGTTCTCCGGCCACGTAACTGGCTGTAATGCCGGGCATTAATGTAACGAGCTCATTAGCCGCTATAACAACAAACAAATCATTTGAAAAAAAGAATTCTTGAAACGAGGGACAGAGAGCCGGCGAGGATTCCACCGTGCATAATTCGCAACGTCCTCTCATTGACTTCGTTAGTGTTTCTAATTGTTGTTCATTCATTCCCGTATTTTGGCAGCCGTTTCCCAATTCCGTTAACAAGTTCGCCCCTTGCTCTAATTACCACCGAATAAACTTCTTGCTTCAAGTATCCCAAATATATGTATAAATACGCGCAGGACAAAAAAGTTTACCGCGTACCGTTCCGACTACTTACCGACGCAAATCGACAATTACCAACCGGCATCATGA
>SHCU01001550.1:0-19856 GCA_004307685.1 Ceratina australensis | reverse complement strand
ACATCGTTCTGCGGGCTGGCCGTTTACGCCGTTTACAGAGACTGCGATCCGCACACAGCCGGAAAAATCAGCACGTTCGACATGATACTCCCGTACTTCGCGGCCGACAGGATGTCGCGTATGCCAGGCCTCACCGGACTCTTCATTTCAGGCGTGTTTAGCGCCAGCCTCAGCACCATTTCCGCGATGTTGAATTCCTTGGCCGCCGTCGCGTTGGAAGATTACGTGAAACCGGTGTGCGGTAAATTCGGAGTGCACATCTCGTCCGAGAGGGCCACCCTTATCGGCAAAGCGCTCGCAATCACGAACGGTTTCCTCTGCTTGTCGGTAGCCTTTCTAGCTAAATCGATGGGCTCGCTGATCGAAGCTGCCATAACTATTTCCGGATCGATAGGCGGACCGATCCTGGGAATTTTCACGCTTGGCATGTTCATAGAGGCGGCGAACGAGATCGGTGCTGTCGCTGGTATCGTCTCGGCACTGATTCTTTGCATTTGGGGCTCACTGGGAGCCGCGATTGTGGGTAAATCAACGGAACAGATATTACCATTGTCTGTAGATGGTTGCGACGATCCTACTCTTCAGCTGAGTAAATTTAATGACATGTAAGTTCCTTGTTTGTTAAAAAAAGACGAACTAATAACTGCAGTTTCCTAAAGTACGAAGTTGGCTTGAGTATTATAAAATTTTCCGACAGTATTGTGTAACTCGTACCTCGCCTCATTATAAAGTTTGCTGGATTCTCTTTTCTCGTGTACACGGAAAAAGATTCCGTTGATATTAATTTGAGAATGATAATGATGATAATTTGATGATAGATTCAGGAACAAATTCAAAGCGATCCGGTTTGTAAAATCAATATTGAGCACTTTCTAACGATTCTTTCTTTACGTATTCACGCTGCGGGATCGTATCTAGCATCGTTTCTCGCTTGAACAAGATTTCCTTTCCAACAAGGAAATTGCGCACACGTGCCGCCGCTCGATTTGCTCTGGGAACGTGGCGGTAAAAAAGTCAAGTGAAATGTACGAGCAAAGGTCGACAGATCGTAGGCACGCAATTTTTCGCGAGCTCCTTTCTTCCTCGTGGCGCGGCGTGATCGATAGCGATACCGTCACGATGAATTTATTGAAAACGGAAGACGTTGTTGTCAGGCATTCTCGTTTACATCGAATCGTAATTGGGACATAAATCAGCAACGAATCGGTCGAGAACGCGCGTTATCGAGCGCGCGAACGCTGGAACCCGACGGCACGAGCGAGCAGCGGATCGGTGTTAGTAATAATTATAATCAGTTGAGAGGCAGCGATCACTTCCTTTGACTTCGTTTTTTCCTGCTTTCTCGACCGGCTCGTTTTTCATCGATTCCCACGATGGTACGCTAATTACGCGTTAATAAACCGTGATTACGGCTCCATTTTAAATTCTGGTGTTCCATGCATACATACTATAGCCATTGCTTTCTCCTTACCACGCGATTTCATACTGGTCGATAACATTTTTCACCTCGTTTTTCACAGCATTTACGTGAAATATTTCCTAACTTATGCACAGGTATTAAAGTCGTATGAAAGCTTGCATAAAAATAATGACATAAAAATATTGAACACTATGCAATATTTTAGAAATTTTACGAGGCTATTAAAAAAGTTTCATTATATTTATATGTATAGATACAGCATTAAGAATGTGATTACAGCTGCACAATAAAAATCGAGAATTGCAGCAATTTCAAGTCAGATTCAGTCCTACTAAAAAATAGTGAAACTATATATTATTGCGTTGGCAAGAATTATATTTATATCAGATTTCTTAAACTTTGGACAAACATGTTACAGCTGATATAATTCTTTAAAGTCTTGACTCTCTTATCTTAAATATTTAAATAACTGCAGTTAAGAGTATCTTAACTATTCTGGTTTCAGGAACACCGACGATTCTTCATACCTCTATTTATACCGTATCTCGTACATGTGGTACGCTCCTTTCGGGCTGGTCATCACGTTGCTCGTGGGCTATGTAACTAGCCTGGTTACGAACAGAATACTTTACAAGAACGCTCGTGAACCGGATCCGAGTTTGTTCGTACCGATGCTGGCGGCCCGGATTAGACGACGAAGAGAAGACGCGGCGAAAACGACTACCAGTCAAGTATTTGTCTTGGAGAATAGGAAATAAAGTCGAACATCGATAGAAACTTGCTCGACGAAGCAATCCTCCTTTAACGACGTGAAAAAAAAACGAGAAAGTTATTCTTCATCCGAAAAAGCTTGTTACCGGAAAAGCTCGAGAGAAAGAAAAATTCGAGTTCAACGATCATTGAATTTATTATTCGACACGTAAGTGCGCCTCGTAAACTCTGAACGCATAATTTTTATCAAGTCGAAGTCGCCGACTGGAAGATTTCGTTCGGTGACCAAGAAGTTGTTCGTTTAAAGTAACAAACGACTTTCCGGTTAAGGGAAGTTAATATGGAATGATAATTTAATGCAGGACTCGAAATTTCGTCATGAATATTAATTGTCACGGGATGAAGTTCGCCGTTGAGGAGGCCCGCGCGTAAGTCTCGGAGATAAGACATTCCGTCTACCGAGCGAGCAAAATAATTTATAAATCTCATAAATTCGTTCGGGAATCTCGTCTCCGTTTCAACGTTCACGTGCACAAACGATCGGCGATCTCGCTAGCAAGGTAACGAACGAGCATGCTCCTCTTAATAATACTCATTAATAAAGTAAACACAGTTTGATCCAGTGTCCTCTCGTTACTCGCGATTATTAATCGTCCAGACGATTCCATCAACCGTAACTCAGCACCATGGTAATTCGATAAAATACCCTAACCAGTTCCGTGGCTCGGTTCGTACGAGCGCGTTAAATTCGCCGACGGCACGCCGGGCTGTCATCCTTTCCGCGCTGTTCATTTGCAACTTAACGAGCGGCGATAGGCGGAAAAAGGATGTGGGCTATCCGTGAATTAACCCACCGTGCCGTTCGAGCCGCTCGGCCCGTATTAAAACGGTGAATTTCGTTTTGCGAAACTCGCAGAAAAGTGACCGCAACTTATCCGATGATCGTCGACAAGCGATTCACAACGGCATAGAACGATCCGGTAACTCGTTTAATTAAGCCTCATTCGTCTCGGCACGTTATCACGCCACAGCCCTGTACCACTGTCAAAGACACGCCATAAAGAGGTAATTGATTCTTTCAGCGAAAGCGACCGGCCGTTTCATTAAATTTCACACCGAAAACGATCATCGCGCCTCGATCGCTGCCTGCCCGCCTCGCCCCGTCGTTCCTCCTGCCTTTCACGCGTGAAAATAAAACGGGCGTTCCCCCCCATCGCGTTCGCGGAAGCGGAATTGTCGTAATTTATCGTGCAATTATCTCCGCGCCTGGGAAAGGCTTTATAATTCGTTTAATTGCAGTTGGTTTGCACGATTCGCTGGCCAAACTGAGTTTTCATTCCGATAGACGCCGCGGGGTAAAAAGATCGGGTCGGGAAGAAGTGCACGCGAGCAAAATGTTCCGACGTCGAATTACACGCGAACGTGTCGAGTGGCGAGAATCAAACGTGCGAATTAAAAACGTCGAGCCGCTTCCGTGCTCGTCGCGCGATGTTGTTTTTTATTTTTTTATTTCGGAAATAAAAATAACAGCCGAGCCCCTGCGGCGGCGGCGGCGTCCAGTCGATTAATTTCCTGTCGGCGTGCCGTGTCACGGTGCGTGCGATGTTTCGTGCGCGTCATCGAGCAGCGAAATTTTCGTGGGTCACGTGCTTCGATTCGCACACGTTCGGCCACATAAATTTCATCGCCCCGTACGAGGCACGGGCTCGTGTGTAAGAGCCCAAGGTGGCCGCCTGTGTTGACGCGGGCACACCCATCGTGTGCGAGGATGAACGGCTCTTAAAAAAATAAAGGAGGTGGATGCGCGTGAGAACGTTGCCGTTCGACGTAATACCCGGTATAGCGTTTGAACAGGCCCCTATCCGAGTTGTTAACGTGATCAAGGGTTGCTTTTCGGTTGGTAACGCGAGAAGAATGTTGACTCTAGTATTGTTTTGATAATGAGAGGGTGTATTAAATAATTTGCTTTATCAATTTCATTCATTTTTATCCTATTTACGATTATTTGCATCAATGTAAAAAAATTCAACCTTCGCACTCGGAGAATTTTTCCACGAATATTTGGAGAATTTCTGACATGCAAATTAAGGCATTTAAATTATTTTTATTTATTTCAATTATTGTTTATTTCTTTCAAGTGAAAGTGAATATAATGAAAAACTGAAGATAAAGTACAATTTTTAAGAGACCATAAATATGTTATGTATTGCTGAGAGTTAATAAAAAATTAATTGTTCAATTACGACACGACTGGTAATAAAACAGATAATATCTCAACTAATAATAAGCGATAGTTGCAATTTTCGAGCAGCTCGGATCCTCGAATTCCTGGGTCGTACCGTCACTCGACTCCTGTATCAGAACGTTGTTTCCATGAAATTTAATTGCACACCGCAGCACCGCGGTGAAATATTCTAGAAAACAACGCTAAACCGCGTCGAGGCCGAGATCACACGATCACGACGAGTCGAGTCAAGTAATACAAAACTTACTTCCTGGACGCTGTAGATTTGCCTCCTACGACCGAGAGAGCCGGCGTTTCAGAAGCTGCAATTACGACCACCAGGAATCTAGAAAAGCACACTAATTGCTGGTGGCGCGTCCTTTCTCCTCGTGGAAAATTGCTTGGCTTTCGTGAGCGAACGTGAAACGCTCTTCCTCTACGGAAATTCGCACAATCAGGGGTCCTCCTTCCCCCTCCGACTGCGATCAGACCGGACGAGAGAGATTACGGATTATAGCAAATTGTATGCCTGACTAAAAATACATTATTATTCGAAGAATGTCAAGCAAGAAATTTGACATTTTTTTCAATAATATTTTTATGATTAATCGATACGAACATATCAGCTTTTTAGCCCTTTGCACTGGAGGAATTGTTTCCCAAATATTTGCCAAAAGTATTTTATAAATTACGAAATATTTTAACCATCAATCATTTTTAATTTAATATACATACGAATTTTATAGTAATTAAATTTAATTTAATCAATAATATATATTTTATTTTATAAAACAAGTGGTGATTGTGAGTCACCTCTTGAGCGGAAAGGTTCAATAATAAATGCTTGTTTAGTTCATTTCATAATTAAGTTTCTCTGAACTCAACTAATTTATCAAGTGTAAAAGGCAATAAGCAGATGGGAGTATCAGCTGCCCACCCAGGGACAGGGTCGTCCGCCATTCGAAAGACTTCTTCCCTTTCACGAAACTCCCAACTCGATCCATCATGAAGTTGACCGAAAAACGGGCATTCCGTCCCATCTAAAGAATTTTCGTTACGACTCCAGTGTACCCAAGCCCGAGAATGTTATTAGCGTCGTTACGCAACGCGCTGCAGCGTTCCCGTTTGACATGTTCTAATTAACGTTTGAAACAAATAATTTATGCTTCCACTGTAATGGCATTCGCATTGAGAGAGAATTTACCATTTCTCGATTTTATTTATCGACTAAATTGTGAGCTCGAATCTTTATCAAGATTATTTATAACTGGAAGTATTATCTATTTGTCATGTAACAAGAAGTTAACTCATTGAAAGAAGCTTCCTCGATTCAATCGGTGAAGATATTCCCACGTAATAACGCAAAAACACGTACTGCCGTTTACCTCTTAATACACCAGCAAAGACAAGTTCCAATTAAATGGAAACTACCTGAAAATTCCAACGATAGAATCGTTGAGATTCCTGAAGGAGGAAGCTGCTGCCTTTTGGACCGGTGCTTGCGCAGGCACGTGGAAGAAACGCAAAGAAAGGTTTGCAGGACCGGTGGCCAACTGTATTTACCTACACCGCGCCACTCTATACCGTGGCCAGGGCAAAAAGAATGGGCAGCGGTTGACCGTATCCTGGGTCTTCCACGATAACCTATGCAAAAGACAGTTCGTGCGCGAGCTCCGGTGGAAGCGCAACGCCGGTTCTTCTTCACGGAATTCACGATACGGCCGGCTATGCATTATAGGGAATACGATATCCATCTTACGTCAGATCCATAGGATCTTATGGCCGCGGCGGCACCTAGCCGAGTCTGCAAAACGAACAAAAACCAGGCTTGTGTTCGAAGAAATATCCAACAGTTTTCGTCCCGTGCAAACGTGCTCGTTTTGCGCTGAGGTTAGGTAGGCACTTGGCTCGGAGTACTCAACCGCAAAACCACCCAGTCAACCTCTCGTCCCGACCTTCGTGCCGTGATACGAGATGCGAAACTGTTGCTAACGGTCTTCGTTCACTGACAGCTAACTACGCGAAATCGTTGCCACTGAATCTGCTAATAGTGAAATCACGCTGTCTTTCATGATCACTTGTACATTTGAGACGTTTATTTTGAAAGCCAATTTCTACTTAATTTTAGATATTCAATAGTTCAATAAAATTAAAAATATTTGTATATGTAGAAAACCAATGTGTCACAGTATTTTAGTGTATCTAAAAAGGACAAATTTATAGTTCCTGTTAAAATACGTATGTATGCCCTTTAAAAAGCACCATTGATTCTACTATTATGTAAATGGTACGACGAAACACTTTAAATGCTAACACTCGAATTTTAGAGGTGAACCGTAGAAACAATTCTTGTTCGTATGTTAACCAATTTACGTGAAATGTAAATGTATACTTTAACGTTCAAATTACTAGGTACGTTCACCGGTCCCTTGGAATAACATACTCGCAGGTCCATTGTTCCGGACTCGGAATCGAACGGATCACTATGACTGTTTGCACATGCACCGGTGGCAGCATCAAACGTAAACATTCGATTTTACATCGCCGGGAGTCAATGCGCTACGCAAATCAAATAACCGGTAAAAGTGGCACCGGCCCAGTCCACCGTTGAACAAACGTTCGCCGGGCTCTCTCGGTGGCTGCTGCAGCGTCCAAAAACTGAGATTGATCGCGCGAGCGGCGTCCGTGGCAACGTAAACACTCATCCGGTCCGCAGTTGGCGGTCGGAATCGATGAATGAGCCGAGTTAGAAATCCGCTGTTAGAAATCCGTTCTGGACGAACGCCAGACGGATCGAGTTCATGCAAATTCATGGGACGCCTCGTGGTCGCTTATGAGCGGACCGCAGAAAACGTGGAACGTGACGGAAAGAGACGACGGAAGGAGAAACGAGGTGAAAAAAGAATCCAAAAAAGGTATAGAGAGACAGAGTAAAAAGGAGAAAAAACCGTGAAAAAGAGCGGACGTCGATGATCAAGATCGTAGCGAGGTAGAGTGCGCGCGGTTGGAAGGTACGAAGGTGGTTCGCGGTAGGCGACCAGAGCAAGAGAGGAGAGCATGATTTCAATTTTAAATGCGAGTCCGCGGAGCGTGGCTGCGAAAGAGAAGAGATACCCGAGGACGCTTCAAAAGTTCGAACGGCCATTGTGACCGAACCCCTCATACGTATGTGCATTCTATCGAATAGCCGCGGAGACCACTGAATCCTTCAATGACTTCTCTTTTACTTTCCGAACGATTTGAAATAACTTTTCTAGAGAGGGAGAGAGCGTACGCCGGGCGCGAAATTATTCAGCCGGCGCAAATAACTCCGAAAATGATTCAATATAATCTTGGCCATTCGTTTTACGGGCGAACGACTCTATTCATTCGTGTGACCGTATTCAAATAATTACACGATTGGCTTTATCGCGATCACGAGAAAGGATTCATCTTGTGTCGGCGTAGGAGAAAACAACCGGCCGGCACGGAGCGATTACACAATCCACGGTAGACGAGGTCGTATTCCGATCGCTTATCAAAATCGATTCGACTTGCATCGAACTTAATTACCCTCGAGGCAGGAATAATTGCGTCGGGATCAGATAAAGAACCATTCCACGACAGGCTTACATGGGGACCGATTAAAAATCGACTGAGGAACGGAACTTGCTCTATCTCGCGGTGCGAGTCCTTCCGTTCATTAACAGTCCTCCATGTTAAAGTAACATGTTCGTGAAAATAACTCACTGAGTTTTTTCAGTAACATATCTCTGATAACAGCAATTAATTATATAGTGAGTGCAACTGTCCTTTTCTATTTTATTAGCCCTATGCAAATCGTGCGTTGAACTTAAAACGATTTTTATTTTGTTTTCTGCTCACAATTAGTACTAAACTTCCGTATAAAAATTAAGAAAAAAATGATATCTGTTACCTATTCCAATAAAATTACTTGCTAAACGAAGTATGTAGTAAAGGGAAACAAAAAGTTCATGCGTCTGGTCCATTATCTAACTAAATTGTGGAATCCAAGAAGTTCGTTGCGCGCGTAGGCATCGCGTGTTTCACATACCGTTTCTTCCTCCTGTCCTTTTCCTTTCACGGCTTTCACGAATTCCTCCGTTCATCTAAGTATCTTTCTCTGACCACCGACAACAATGTCCGCTGGGATGAAGACAATAGCCTCGACTGGACGTTGATGGACTCGCCTCCCCGTTGACGCACGTTAACGATCGTGCCGTGGCTCGATCGCCGACCGGAACACGGCTTCAATGATGCTAGACGCGACACGCTCCGGGAAACACTTGGCCGAGGTAGAATTTAGACGACGCTTTTTGCATTACTTAGCACGTGGCGGTTAATCGGTTACGCTCAGGCATGTCTCTTCGGTGTTTAATTGATTGCACGAGCTTTTAATTGAAGAAATTTATTACCGTTGTTAAATCGTTGTTTTCTTTATGAAAATATTAATGGTATTTTGTTCGTATTATATTTCTTAGAATCTCAAATTGTCTCTTCAATATTTCAGCTCGCGTTACTCCAGCTTTGCGAACTGTTAATCTTGTACACGTATTTAGCTCTCCTTTTCATAAATTCTGACGCGAAGAGCGTGTGCAGGTCAGTGAGAAATTCGCTGTATTTGAACCGCCCGAAAGCAAACGTTTTCGGGTAGTTCTGAGCGTGAGCTAACAATCTAAACTATTATTCCTGTACTAGCTAGGGATATTTCGGAAATTCGCAGAAACAACGGTGACTCAGGGAGGAGCCGAGGGACCGAATTTTAGAGCGAAGTGCAACGACCGAATTGCGTAACGGAGACAGTGCCAGAATCGAAGCTCGATTTCCGATGCCCGTTTCGAAACCACGGGTCCGTCCGACGCGACGCTTCGGCTCGCCCCGGTTCCCGGCAAGTGCCAAGCGGATTAACAAGCCCGACTTTGTTTCCCTCTGAAACAGCTTTTTCGTCGTTCGCGCTCAACGAGCCTGTCGCGATCCCACACGCGTGCAGCCTCTTCGGCATCGCTTTGAAGAGAGCCGCCCGCTGCTCGTGGGATCTCGTTCGCGATTCATGCCAGTCGAATTTCCTGATTCACGATAAACGCGAACAAAATTTGTCTGTACGCCGTCCCATAAAATGTCCGATGATAAGATCAAATAGAATTATTTCAGATTTATTTCCAGGGATTTTTTACACCAAATATTTTCGTCCAATTATGACGGTCATATTTTTATATTTAAACACGGTCGAAAGGATCTGGGTTCTCAGGGCACTTCCGAATAATCTGGCCGGAGAATCTTCCACCCTTGCCTCGTGTGAACAACAATTAATCGTTCAACCAGAAACGTCGTCCCGGGTCTCGCTGATGATTTCTTTTCGTTCGAGTTCCCCATCGAGTGTAGACGGAAGCACTTAACTCGGAGGAGACGATAATTGTGAACGCCGCGCCGGTGGCAGTTCGGTTAGGTCCGGCATGTTTTGACACGACTCGAGAGGGTTCCCTGCTCGTCGAGCTGACGCATTAATCTCGTCCCCGCAGGACCATCTAAACGGCCACTCGAGCCAGCAGGGATTTACACGTCGAAGGGAAAACAAGGATGCCTAAAATTCTTTCTCCTTCCAACCGTACACACAGGCTCTGCTCCCTCGGCCCGTGTAAACGAAGCACCCAAGGTTTTTTTCACGCGAAACTCGAGATCCCAGGAAGCGGAGGGCAGATTGTACAGGTGATCCAAGATTAACCGGTCGATCGAGAGGGGCGCACAGGTTGCGAGTTCGGTCCCACGACGACTTATCTCGCTGGGAGGTCAGGATCTGCCCGGGCAAACGGATCTCTGGTGTCGTCGATCATCGGATGCTCCTTTGTCTTTGCCCAACCATCCACAAAATCCTGCCCTTTTCTCGGATTAGAACCCCTCCGGCCCTATTCTACCCACCTTAAATTACGAATTCTACGAATTCTACGATTCTTCGGAGGCAGGATACATCCGGCTCGCGTGTCTCGCCAGATTTATTACGTTCCCGTTGAAGCGATGATTATATCGTTCACCGTGGTACGCATTGATACCCGAAGCCGTTGATGCGGCGCGTATCAACGAAACGGCGTACGACGCCGGAGTGCACACAGGTATACACGATATTATAGGCGCGGCGCCGATCTAAACTGCACGGATCGAAGTTCAGGGAGGAGTTTCGATCCTCGGGCTGGTAGCAGGCGCATCGGCCGGGAATATTCACGAGAGACGAGCATCCGGCTAGCGGGCGCTTAGTTACCCCCTCGCAACTGACCGATTATGTAAAACACGCTTCCACGGGTGGCCTCACCTCCCACTGTTATGTCGATCTGACCCCCGCGCGCACGCATACACTCGCAACGATTACGGGGCTGCGTGGGTGCATCTACGAATCCACCCACTTGAATGAATCGTTCACCCGCCTCGATCGTGAATCGATCTTTGTTTAGCTTCCCATAACGATCAACTCCGTCGTAGCGGATGATGTTATAAACGTGAATTTTTATTGCAGTGTTTGTGAGTATCGAGAGTTTTATAATTCGACTTCCGATCTCTATGCAAAATAAATTGTTCGTACCGTCAATGTAGAGAATGATAATGAGAATTTTTTAAATCATAATTTTTTAGGTGACCATGAACATTAAATCAGTTTTTTATCATTTTAAAAGGAGAGTTTATACTTGCTATAAAGTCAGTGGTAACGTCTTTATTTTAGCCGAGCGCGTGTACACAAATAATTAACCGGCCCGTTGGGTTGAAATCTGCTGACCCGGATCTCTTTATGATCCGAATTTTTGGTGGGACAATCCGAGTGACTGCGAACTGACTGAGTCACTCGGCGGTCGAGTTTCGTGTCTAATGAGGCGGCGGGCCAATTAGTTTCAGAAAATCTCTTCCCAGGAAGCAATGGAGCCGAACAATGAGCGTGTGCGACGAAGAAAAGCGGGTAAGAGGCAGGAGTAGAGGAGTTGGGGGGAGAAGAAGAGAGAAGGAAACACGTGTAGAGGGAAGGAGGTAGGTTAAAGCCTGACTGCTAGTCTCGGCGACGACGACGACGACGCCGCGGCGGCTGCAGCAGCAGCAGCAGATTCCTCGAGGACCTCCGCAGCTTTCACAGTTTTTCACGGCTTCTTATTTTTGCCGACAAACGAACGCCGTTCCAGGAACCCGTCGGAATAATACCGAGCCGGACACGATCCTAACTCAGGACGAAAACTCCTCCTAACGACCGGACCATTGTTCCCCGCGAAATGTTCGCACGTGTGGAATAATGCCCCGCGGCGAAAACGCTGGAATCCTCTTCATCGCGCTCCACTCCGCTCGGCTCCGACCACAAGATTACGGCCATCCCGTCTTCGAGCCCGATCTATACCACTTTCAGCCCGTGCGCGAACTTTCGTTGAACCTCGCCGCCCGGGTCCTTCCAGGCTTTTCTTTGTTTTAAAAAAGTATACGTACTTCGGCACTTCCGCGCGTCTTGAAAAATTATACCCTTTTAAAAGGGAGCGGCCGGGCAATGAATTTCTGGAGTTGGATATTGGATTAAACCGGGCCAAACTTTAAAAATATGGGTACAAAGTTAGCCACTTTAAACTGGCAATACCTAGGAAACTTGTTAATTGCAGTGAAAAATATTTCAAATAAAAGTTGAGCGCCTCCGATGGGAGAACAATTTAATATATAACTACGTCCCGCGATGATGAAACTGAAATATATGCTGAGAAGAAAGATTTTCAATAAAATAATTACCGTTTTTACAAATGTAAAATTCGTTGCGCAACTTGCAGTTTAAACTGAATCATGTTTCATTGTAATAAATTCTCCAAACTTTATTGAGTTCATTTCGTGTGGCGCATCAGCCACCCGCATGGCGCATCAATATTCCTCAGTCTCATAAAATACTCTGATCCTTTCGACTTCGAAAGGCACCAGCATTTACAACTATGTACACGTACATACGTGTGTGCATTTCCCGACGAATTTATCAATCTACATTTTCATGGGTATTTGCTGCGACGCGTTTCTGCGAATCCTTCTCAACGTTCACGAAAACGTGAACGTGCTTCTCAATGGGGAAGTGGTGTGGGTATTAAACGACGAACGCACAACGCTCGACGATTAATTCCGTGGGTCATGGAACTCTGGCATACGTTAAATCTCGAGCCTCGCCCGATCTCTAGGCTTCGCATTTGCATAATGCCTCTTCTTTGCTCGATAGCAGTCGATGCATTTCCGTGAAATCTCTTTCCCGAACGACGCGACGCGACAGCCGAGCGCACGTTTCCTCCTCAAGCAGGATGCGTGATCGCCGTGAACGAGCGGTGAATTCTTTAATGGGGACCTACGAACGTGCCCTCGTGATACGGCGACACATTAGCGGTCCCCGTTCGAAATATTTAGATATGCGTCGGGATCCACGAAAGAACCATTTATTCGCCTTAACTTAACACGACCCATTGTGTTCCCGTTCGTCCGAGGTTCAACCTATTCCCCCAGGGATCAAAGGATTTCGGTGTGACGAGTCAACCTAAGGGTAGCATGGGAAAACACCTTACCTTCCCAGTGTCTACTACATTTTCTTAATCGATTGCTTCCGTCCTGAATTTATACGTAGCTACGTCAACCTTTAAAAAATATTTTTTCTCTGTACAACCACAATTTTTATAGTATAATTTCGTACACGGTTTGTAAGCACGCGGTGAAACATGCACCAATCGCTCATGTAAATCACGTAATAAAGCAAGCATAATGGAGGACGATAAAGCTGAAATTTCTCGAAAGGATGCGAACGCTTAAGAAAATTTCCGAACGTCATCAAGATTGATTTCCTTGAAAGCAGAAGCGCGTTCAATCATGCGTGAACCGCGTAACAGTAATCGCGATTTCATTTGCGATAAACGACGATCAGCAAATAGACACGCGCGTAATAGGCTGTCATATTAGCGAAGAGTCGATTCTTAAAACGACAATGGAAAAACCGGTTTACGTTATTTTTTTTATAGGCGACGATAAGAGTCCAGATGGGTATCCGCGAAAGGGCCTTCGGTTTACTTTAACCGGCCGCGTTCTATCGTTAGGGCAAAGGTATTCAAGGGCGACAGGAGAATGGAACGGTGCGCGCGGGGACCGGAGGTTGAAGGCAGGAGGAATGAAAAGCGGCTGCCTAGAGAGAGGACAAGCGAGATGAAATCTTACTGTGCCCGACCTGCTCTAATCTGCTTCGCCTTGGTAGTAGATGCTGTACAAACCTCCCGTCCTCTGCCTCTCGTATCTATCTCCTTTTTCCATCTTCCTCGCTCCACCTCCTCCCCCTCTTCCTCGCGTCCCCTATTCGCCTATCTTTCCCTTCCGCTTCTGTATCGCGCGACCAACCCGTTCGAATATCTCCAACTTGTTCCACGGCACTTAACGAGAATGGAATTTCCATCCGATCGATCGAACTTCGTCCCGAAAGATTCAAAGAAGCTTGGGGGATAGCAGAAAAGCCGAGGCTCTCGAATCTGCGACTAAGGGCGACCCGCTCCTCCTCTACGTATCGCTTCCAATCGTGGCATCTACACAATTATTGGCCAGCTATCGTTCAATCGGCGCGACGTCTACCTCTCTAATTGAATTTATTAATACAATTAAGCCGAGAGAATGATGAGCACGGGGCCGAGTAACTGTACTCGAAACCATTGACTTATGACGATCGTTAGATCCTCGCGATCCCATTCGTTACTATCGATGGCCTTATCACGTTAGAAAAATACACTTGGTACCTTCGCCGTTACCTGAGATTAATCTTCGCGAAAATGCTTGCGTGTCTTTGTGTACACTGTGAGGCATTCGGGTTGATGGGACGTGTTTGCTTCGTTATCGAGAATGATGTAGCTCGGTAATACTTGGAGGGTAAATATTTTTGAGTCCTGGCCTTTATTACCGTCGGATATCTCTTTAGTTATGCCGTGAAGTTCTCCGGCTAAGGGGCGATGGTAAACGGCCGAGTTCGACAAAATGACCCACGTGTCCAAAGGTTACCCTCGCGGTGATCCGCGCGGGCAAACAACAGAGATCGAGGATCACGATCCACGTAGGTATACACGTCTGCGATTTCAGACCGACCATAAATCCACGTCACGGAATGGATACTTTCGGACTAACTGTGATTCCGCAGTCTCGGTCTCCTGTTGCTTTTTTCAAATGGTAACAGATCACCAGAAGAGTAACCTTTGCGCGGAATTCCTTTCATTCTAATTCTCTACTCTTCCATTCATGATTTTAAGCGTGATTCTTTCCGTTAGCAGTGTCTCATTTATATATTAGGTTGGGTAAAAAGAAATCCATTATGCTATCGATTAATGGATAGTCCCCTAAATTTTCACGATTTTTTTAAGTTGCTGCTGCTCGAAATCTAATGTACAGAAAAATGTGAAACTCTGGGTATTTGTTCTACTATATGAGGAGAATATCTGAGCATACTTTCAACCCGATCGGACAATCAATTTTTGCCTGTAATTTTTCACCTGTAAACCCCTGTAAATTTTCGCAAAAGTTGAAAGTTGGCCGATCGGGTTGAAAGTATGCTCAGATATTCTCCTCATATAGTAGAACATTTACCTAGGTTTTCAGATTTTTCTATACAGTAGATCCCGAGAAACAGCAACTTGAAAAAATCAAATGCACATTACTAAAGATATCGCAAGTTGAATGTGAATTACCTTATGATGCAAGATTGGAAACGTTAATGACTTGTCAGAGCAGTTAATTTAAACGGAAGTGTCGTTGTAGCAGGAGACCGACCGCTACCGCGTGGCGGTGCGCTTCCTGCAGTTCGTACGGCACGCAGCCGACTAGACACACTGTCGTTATTGTTGCAGCCGCGGAAGGGTTGTTTGAAAGCTGGCAGCATGTCGGGAACGTGCATAATAACGCGTCTTTGTCGCGGCCGGTGGATGCAGGCTGCGGATATTAGTCGTCTCGCCAGACACGACGAGGTTGTTACAGGTAGGAATAACAGATGCAAGGGCACGACAGAAAGAAGCGGAAGGAATCCCGAAACGCGCGAGACCGTTAAATGAGGCGAATAATGATTTCACACCCCTCTGAATGTTCTACTGGAAAAATTTAATAAGGGTCGTGATTTTCCTCCCCTGGTACTTGTACCATAGCTCTTCTCAAGAGGAAACCTTTGATTCTAATTTCATGCAACCGTTGATGTCATTAATTGTATATTCTGGAGAGAATTGATGGAGTGGTGACAACTTTGTAACGTAAGAATACAAAATAGATATTTAAGATTTTTAGATAAAGTACATGTAATCACGTTTTTGAGATTTTGAGATTCCACTAGATTATGGGGCAAATTTTTAGGTTGCGTCAAACATGAGAATATACCCTCTTGAAACACAATACATATTTCAGATTCTTTTTATCTTCATTTCTACCCTATGGAAATTGATAAAAAATTCAGAGACCTCTCTGCTTGAGAAGCGGTACACATAGGATTCTTTCAAATCGTTCCATCGATTATTTATATAAAAAAAGTTAATCTCAAAATCTATAATTTCGCGTTCCTAAAATTGTATCCCAACATAAAATGCTTGACTCTTCTTCAGCGTAAAATTACGGTATATTTCCTATCTCGACTACAATAAATATTATCGAAGGGGATCTTTAATACCACCATTAAATGGATTCTTTTCCAGTATTTACAGGATTAGAATGAGAGAGCAATACTAAATAAGGGAATTAGACTTGAGAAGGTACTACAGCTAAAAAGAGCATACTATACACGCGCGATCAAAGTAGCCCCGGAGGTAAAGGAACAAATGATCCCGAAGCCGTTCGAAACAACAGCCGGGAGTATCGACTGTTATAAAATCCAAGGATAAACGGCGCCAGATAATTGCACACCTGTTCCCGTCTCTATTTGGATTTGCACGTAGGCGCGTGGATTACAGCCGCTCGCGACAGGATTACAGGGAATCCGTGCTCGAGGACGTAGAAAATTCGGAGCGACTTTTAATCTGGCTGGCACATGCACACTCGCGGGGCGTGCTATTTCGAAAGGAAAGGGGTACAAAATATTCGGGAAGTGTGCCAGGACGGGATATATATGGTACGGCGAGCACGCGTCCCTTATTCCAGCGTCCTGGCAGTAATAACGTGAATAATGATCGACCGTCTTCTGGAACGGCTGCGTTTCACGAAGAAATCTTCCAGAATCACGTAGTTAAAGATCCAGTTAACTGGATTTAAGACGAAGGGAAACGAGTCGCGATGCGATCCATCGCGCGGATCCCGACACGTTATCGACGTCTGTCATCGTCATAATGCATACGACGCGGCTTGTCCGTGGCATGACCGCGTTTCCTTGACAAGTGGGAGCACAAGCACCGCTATAATCGTTTGGACAATTGCGAAAAATGGCCGGACCCAATGGCACTTAGACTTTTAAGGAACGGAAATGTTTTATACGGTCGCATTTTTAACCTTTCTGCTGAGATATCTTACGTGCATAATGCAAGAGATTATTTTTAAAAAGATTTCCACATCAAAATGTCATATTGATTATTTCCAAGATATACTAATTTAGGTTTTGCAATAAATATCTCGAGGAGGTAGGTCAGATGTATAATTGACAAAATTGATGAAAATAAATATAAACTTATAAATAAGCATGGAATTCTTGTCTCATTACTTATAGTCTATAATAATTAACACGTGGTATTTGTAAAAATTTTTATAATTATTGAATAAGAGTCTAGAGTTGGCTATGTCAGTAGCAAATTTATAGCGACCCTCTTTTGAGTTCCTACGTATCTGACCTACCTCTTTAATATTCCAAAAGCGATGTTAATAATACAAGAAATAAAAATAATTATGCTCAATTTGGATAATGGCATTCGGGCATAATCATAATTAAATATCTCTTAACAGTATTGTTTATAGCCGCCGAATGGGTGAATTATATTAAAACGCGGTTCGATTTCGGCCACTGCGCCACTCTATTATTCGAGTGTAACGAGCCCATTTTCATTACCGCATTACCTTTCATCCGTACAACGATCCGAACATTGAGAAACCAGCATTGCATCATTGTCCGCGCTTCAATACGCCCGCGCCGATCTATCTAAAACGATGCTGCCTGAGCAATTAAATCGTCCACCTTTGTGCTCGCACAAAGGGAGGGAAAGTCAGCCTCGTTTTATCAACGTCATCCATTAAAGATATCAAATCGACTCGTAAATTCCCGTTCTCGCGGACACCTTTGTCCACGGCCGGCCATGCGGAATCGCGATTTCCGTGGGAAATGCCGGAGATCCCCGCGGAAGTCAGCACGCGACCATTACGTGTCTCCGATTCCTCGGGCCGATTGCTCGGCCCGTGGCGCGGCTAATGGCCCAAACAGCGAGGTGAAGCTGCTTAAAACACTTATCCGGCTGATCGAATTCCGTTCTCCTTTCCGACTTTGCGCAAGCCTGTAGCCTTTATCCGTGGTACAACAATCGCAGACACGCGTACGTCACTCGAGTTTCCTACGTCGAGCGGAATCACCCGCCCGGAACGTTAAGCGTGCACGGAAATCAGAGCCCATTAACGAGCACGAATCTTTTTCATTTACCCGATGGATCTCGCTGCGACTGTCGGCCGACGAGTTTTTTTCATTGTAAAAAGCTTGTCATCTGCCGTACGAGAAAATCCGAAAGCGAGCGGAAAAAATATTGAAAGAGGATTTGGCTTTACAGACTCTTTTTTCTTTTTCGTTGATACGAAATGTAATCTCTATGTGTCGAGTTTTTGTTTACTGTCCGCGTTGGTTTAGATTTTGACATTGGAAAATAAGTATTTTAGTAGTATGTATTGCGTTGAACCTGTTGTCAGAGGGAAAGGGTAATGGGCACGATGATCGTTTACTCGTCGACCTATTATCCTTGGTCCTCACGGACCATTCCCGATACCGTTGATGAAGTGAAACGCTCGTAAACCGGCGATAAATCGACCGCCTAAAGAGCGTCTCGTAATTCTGGAAACCCTGCCCATTGATTAGATGATTTCCTGGGTGGACACTTTCAGACCGGCGAATGTATTATCCTCTCACGAGTTATCCTCCTCGTTTTAAGTGGTATCGTTACGATTAGCGTAACGCTTGTAGGCAGTCTAAAACGTGTTAATCTAAATGCAACAGCTCACGAGAGGTTTAGTGACTTGAGTACTAAGAAGATTATCGGCAAATAAAATACTAACGAGCACGGAAACGTGCTACTCCTCCTTTCTCCCTTCGATACTCCGTGGCACGGCCTGTGTCCGCTTGTACACGTGTACGTTGCGTTGTGGGAATACGGATCAAGGAAGAAGCTTTTCGCAGATGGACGTTGCTCATAATTCAGGGAAAGACAGTGGCGGACGCACGAGGGTGCCACCAACAGGCCATGCAAACTCGCTATCTGATCGATTTAACTAAACGCCTCCACTATATCACCCTTAACTGATCTTCACCTTTCGCCCTCTTATACACGGTAGACTGCGTTCCTCGCCTCGCCTCGGTCTCGTACCTCTTCTCGTTCGCTCGGCCCCACGAGCATCGCTAACACACGGGACCGCGGAGCGAGCAGCCGGGGGAAAAAACGCGGCGCTCGTGAGAAATCGGAGACGTGACCGCGGCGTCGATGACTTTTCGACCACCGCCGAACGTCGCCGTTCACGGCCTCGTTAACTTTTCCGATTCGAGTGATAAAACAATTGAAATTCATCGTTTGAAACGATCACCGGCGAATCGGGGTCAGAGCTTATCCCGAGAAATCAGAGCGTGAAGAAAAACGAAACGATCGTTGGACCGATGCACGGTTCCGACGCGATTCAATTCTTTGCCGCGCTCGGTTTTGTAATTGTGCGAGAGAGTTAACGGGGCGCTTGCTTCTGCTCGGTGGATTCCGTTGAATAGCCGGTCTCTTTAATTGTATGTAAAGTGAGATGTCGCCCGTTATTGTGCGCGGCTTCTTCTAACCAGGCAAACAGATTTCACGTTATTTCCCACTCTTGAGCGGCACTCGCCGCTCACTCGTTGCTCATTACGGACCCTCGAGGAATCATCCGACGACCTTTGTTCACCTCGCGAGCCACGGAAGAATTCCGTCGTGTCGCGGACTCCTGGTGAAAAGGGTTTGTCGGGCTGATTGCCTGGAATTACCGTGATCGAGCCGCGCGCATTCGAATCGTCGGCGAAGCTCACGGTGCCGTGTTTCCAAAAGGAAACTGCGACGCGGAGAGCACCGTAAGGAAACTATTCTCAAACGTAAACGTTTGCGGCTAGAAACTTTCACAAATTCCTTCCACCGGGTTGTGCTAAATATAGCATTTCTTATTTAAACATCTTATTAGAATATTGTCGAAATGGAAACTCTCATATTATTTATTTTCTCGTTTAACGTGAATTGGTCGTGAAAAATGAAATTGATGCTTTCAAATGACATTTGAAAATGCATTTCGCACGCCTCGCTTTCCTCTATGTGTGAATAGATTCTT
>SHCU01001548.1:9559-19884 GCA_004307685.1 Ceratina australensis | reverse complement strand
TTCGTGTAACTTCACTCGTGGCACATGATCGCGCGGTCTCGTCAGTCCGTTGCTTTATCACTCCTTCTTGGTCACGTTTTATAAGTAACCGACACGGGGTCAGCCCGATCGGTTCAATTGTTTTTCCACTTCAAGTCTTGTGTAAGTCTAAGCGAATTTTCACTTCCTCGCGCATACTCCAGGACCATTGGTTTCTCCCTCAACTTCTCTATTTGAAATCTCTTACGCGATCGATCTTTCGACTGAAAACGCTTCCCGCCCGAACGTTGCACGTGCGAACTATCGTATCTTCGAAAATCTTTAGATCTCGTTTCTTTTCCCCCCCATTTCGTGGTTTCAATCAATCAGAACTAAGAGATACGAATCACGCGTAATCGGTCACGAATATTCTTTCCTACCCGAGACGAACGCATTCCCTTTCTACGTTTGCCTACTGTTTCCCGAATCCCGAAAATACATAGAAAATTTGAATTTTCAATCCGACGTGTCGTTGTTATCATTTTCGTAACATCGAAAAGGTGAATTCATCCAGTGAAAAGAAAAATCGACAGAATTATCGTGATCGATAGTACGCGCCGTGCTGGAGACGCGATACCGCTGCGAGTTTCTACGAACGAATTCGTAACGCGTTTCAATATAATATCCACTATCCTAACAGTATTACGACTATATATACCCTATATATTAAAACAAGAAAAAAATATAGAGAAAAAAAATTACAGAATTTACAAAGATCGTCGAGAGACGGAGTTTTCATAAAATCCGCGCGCGCGTTCGATTGTCGTTTTGATAATAGCAACTCGCAGGGCGATACTCACGCTCGTACCGACGAGGCGAAGAGCGGCACGAGAAATTAATAATTAACGATGCTCCCTCTCCTCGTCGACGTTACGCGCCGCTCCTCGACCTCTAGCACTTCTTGCCTTCATCCTCCTCTTACCTAGCGTTTCTTTTCGTTTCTCTCGATTATCCTAAATATCTACCTTGTCTGGCGCCTTCCTTGCCGTATATGCCTAACCAGTAATTAATTACTTATCAATTAATAGTATTATTCAACACACGCACACTCACACACTATTACATTCATGGTAAAGTAAAAATCCCTGAAAAAGTTTTGTTTTTGCTTTTCTCATCTTTTTTGCTCTTCTCATATCCCTTTTTAGACTTCTTCATCTTGTAAATTCTTTTGTCCCCTCAACTTCGCTTTCTCATGCTCAGCGATGTCGCTTTTTCATTCTCTCTATCTCTTTTTGGAACATCCTTCTCGCAACACGAAACACCGTTCGTTTCGCGTGCAACATCAAACGTTTTTTTTTTCCTCCGTCGTTTGTATTTTGACTCTCGCTCCCTAGGAACGTCTCTTGATTTATACGTATTTTCCTCATTCCGATCACTCTTCACGAAAAGCGACTCGATGACAAAGGATGTCGCTCTCCATCGTTTCGTCTATTCATTCGGTCGTTGCCGACATCAATAACCACTCGTCGATTCCCCGTAGACGCGACTCGTGTCTCTTCATCTCCGTCCTGTTCGTGACCAGCCCCCCTCTCGCTCTTCTTCTTAGCTCTTTGCAAGGAACTTGAGGCGAGTAGAGCGCCCGGCACACACCTTCCTCGATGCGTGTCACGCGTTTTCACTTCACTAAATACGAAAAAACTCATAATCGCTTCTTTGGTATTGCAGGCGCGAGAGGGGCGTGAGCCATGAAAAACTTGGTGCGGCTTACGTTCTAAACGTGTCGCGTTAACGTTCTTACATCTCATCCTTCTTCTCCTCAATAATTAAGTCTTGTTAATTAATCGTCTCTGCGTTGTGGTATAAAAAAAATGTACCTAGAGTAGTTCCTCTTTTTATATAAAAAAAAAGATAAACCGCCTTCCTGTATAGAGTACTTAGTAGAAATAAGTAGTAGTTAATAGCAGTAGTAATAGTAGCATAGTAGTAGTTGTAGTAACATGTATAACGTAATTGTGTAATCGTTACTTAATGCTCTCTGTATATTATTATAACTTTAATATTAGGTAGACTTCTTTTTTTTAGATTAGTTGGTTTTTATCCTTTCTCTCGTTTCACTTTTCATTATCATTATTTAAATCTTTAACCGTAATGAATGAGGTAATAAGGTTGTGTATGCTTATTTTTTTTCTTATCATCATATATCCTATTTCATCGACGAGGTGGTTTTTCGTTAACGCTGCGCGAAATCGATTCGTTCTAGTGTCACCCGTCGCTTTAACTTCTGCATTATACGCGTACCCGCAACATGTAAACGTCTATCGCGACAGGCGCGGAAGAAGTGAGAAAACGATCTCTGTGTAATCTCTTCAACGCAGAAGAGTCGATTATATAAGGTTGCCCGCTTCGAGCGAGCAGGAATCGAACAATCTGGTCTCACTTCGACGCGCGTGACGCACCAGCTGACGTGCACTACCCCGTTTGATTCAACGCGGTATACCGCATCACTTTTACGTCAGACGTTATCCGAAGCCATTTGACGTGTTGTTAAA
Organism: Ceratina australensis; assembly: GCA_004307685.1. Taxonomy (NCBI): domain Eukaryota; kingdom Metazoa; phylum Arthropoda; class Insecta; order Hymenoptera; family Apidae; genus Ceratina; species Ceratina australensis. The sequence continues at coordinate 17,377 of SHCU01001548.1, read as the reverse complement.
AGAAGTATATCGCAAGCCGAGTGTCGCGATCGATGGCAACGAGTTAACGAGGGTACCAATTTGTTAGCCGTTCCGCTACAAAAAACACGTCTAAAAGAAAAGGAACAGAAAACCACGTACTATATTTTTCTCCAAAAATTGCAACGGAATAAGTGAAGTATGTTGGCATACGTGAATCGATGCGAAAAAGTAAAGGAAGAAACGCCATCGATCGTATCCGACTTGGAATGAATCCGAATGATTTTCGATTAACATTAAATACGTGCAAATAAAATAAATTGCGTGCAAGTATTTTGATACGGATAACTTCTTTCGCGATGTGCTGCGTCGTATTGTACACATCAGGATACATGATCCGCGAGAAGGAAGTTGCACGTAGCCTCTTTACGAGAGAATGTCAAAGCGACGAGGCCACCCCGGCGATTAAAACGGATTTTCATGTGAGGCGTTGGTCGGCGTCAGGTAAGTTTTCAGTCACGTTACTGATTTTGAGGTTGCTGCTGCTGCTGCTGTTGCTGCTGCTGCTGCTGCTGCTGCTGGCTGGATGGCGAGGTGCTCGATTGTTGCTGAGCCGAATGCTGTTGCTGTTGCGTGGGTGTCGCGCCGCCCTGTTGAGATGTAGCGCTTCCGTCTCTTCGCGAACGGGAACCAGCGTCTTGGCTGCTACCACGACCAGCGCGTGAGCCAGCAACACCTGCACCAGGTGCACCAGACGACTGCAGAACCATAGCGCGAATTCTTCTCTGTGCCGACTGCGAACGAGACAAGCGAGAATTAAAATTGATGTACATTATTTGTCGGGTTGATCGCCCGCCGGTGACATTAATCTGCGGTATTTAATGAGAACAATGTGGTACCTGAACAGAGAAGAAGGGGCCAATTATTTGGACGGTGGCCTCCTCGTCGGCGGAAGGGGACGCAGATTGCTGCTCCGATAGCTTTATGATACTTCCCGTAACACGTTGCAACTCTCTAACATTTTGTCCACCTTTGCCAATAATCCGGCCAACTTGAGTGCTTGGTACGAGAATCTCGATTGTCAATCGTACGTCCTCGGTGCCGGCAACGAAACCTTCCTCGCGCATCTTGTCAAAGATTAAGTATTGAGCCTAGAAAAGAAATTGATTTTACGTGAGATAGGACATGGCACAAGTACGCGTATCCTATCATTCATAAAATGAAAAATAGGGTGTCGAAGGTTGTAACGGGACCAACTATGCACGCATTTATAAAGCATGCCATTGGTACGGGTATACCCTTCATTTTACTGTTCCTACTCCTTCAAGATCGATGCTTCGGAGACAACATCATCCCAAACGGAGTAGGTAATGTGCCTTTGGACATTTCTAAGGATAAGAACGCTTAAGAAAAACTTGCTCCAGAAGACCGAGATTTGAACACGACACCTTGGAGGATTGTATACTGACATTTGAGTCACTGAGCCACGAAGTGGCTATCGTTTTTCATCGATAATTTCATATAGAAATTCATTATTGAAAGTACTCGTTCAAAAATATCTACTTTAATAATTACTATTATGCAATATTACTAATTTGTTAAACCGATTTTTAATTTCTTGAGTCTTTGTAGGATGTGTAATAATATTTACCTTCCACTGAGACTCTGGCGATCCAACAATTGTCACTTTCCTTTCATTCTGTTGCTCCACTGGTTTGTCCTGCTCGATAGGCGCGATTTTTACGCTGGCACCAGAGAATCTGATGATATTTCTGATGTGGGAACCCTTGCTTCCGATGATGGCACCTACGCTGGTGTTCGGAATGTAAAGGAAAGCAGTCTCTTGCGTGTCGCCGATCGGAATACCCTGTTGAGTCGGCAGACTAGCTTGATAGGGATATGGGGCTGGACCCGAGCCATACAAACCGGGACCACGCGTGGTGTATCCCATACCAGCGGTAGACATCATAGCCATTGGATGTAAACCAGGGAACATCATGCTTTGAGGCTGTAATTTCATTTCGAATTAATGAAATATGAAAAGAAGGTAAAGATTAAACGAGGTAGACCCAAGAGTACTTACAGCCATCGCTTGCAAGTCATTCTCGTAACTTTGGCGTAGTTTATTAGAGATCATAGATTCAGCTTTGCTCATGTTATCGATGGTGCCTTTGACTGTGATAATGCGTTCGAGATTGAAATTATTAATGTCGTTGATACTGCTCACGGTGATCTTCGTGTCTGTGTCTTGCATAATTTTCTTAATCGTAGTGCCACCCTTTCCGATGATTCGTCCGATCAAATTATTGTGCGCAAGGATCCTCAGTGAGATCTCGCTGTTGACACGTACAACAAATTAAACTTGTGACTATCGAAGAAATAATTACGCGTACATTCGTACACACGATAAATCGAGGCCTGTCTTCCCTTACCCTTTACTTAAGCCGTAAGCCTCCTGCTGCGTGACCTCCATGATTTTCTTGCAAGCGTTCGTACAGTTTTCTGGGTTGCCGTAGATCGTGATGGCTTTCTCTGCGGCGCCAAGACTGTCCTTTCGGTGAACGTCCACCCTCGCGCGAGTCATCTGAGTGATCTGACGTATGGTCGAGCCCTGACGACCGATTATAGCACCGACCATGTCCGACTGTACGAGAATACGGAGCGGGAAGTCGGCCTGCCGTCCGGATCCCGAAACACCGGAATAAGCGACGCCGCTGCGCTGGCTGCGGCCTCTTCGTCGGCTCTCCGCCGTAGACATTTCCACTTTTAGAGGGCTACCCTCGTACTCGTGTCCATTAAATTGATTCACAGCCCTAAAAACGACCGTGATTTTCAGCTGCCGTGATAAACTTAAGCATCGCGTTTCACAAACCGTTATTATCTGTTAAACGGAGCAGCGGACCCTCGATAATTTTTATCCAATATTTCACGACTACTTATTTTTATATTCAAATGTAATATTGGATATGTACGAGAACGAGGAAAATTAATATCTTCACTCGTTGGCTAGATGTTTTAACGATACACAGTGTCAACTTAGGCTTAATAGTAAAACTTCAACTCACTGTTGCGCTTGTTCTTGAGCCTCATAGCTAATAAGGACGGTTTGTGTGTTAGGGTCGCGCGAGGACAACTTTTCCACTGCCTGGACTTGACCGCAGCTCGCGAACAGCGCTTCGAGGTCCTCTAATCTGGCCTGAGCCGGAAAGTTGCTGACAATGACCTTAGATCCGGCGCCACTGGAATAGAAATCAGAATTACACGTGAGTGCACATCAGGCAGGCACGAATCGAAAGAAGAAGTCGATTACAACGAATACAATAGATAGAATATGAAATAACTGTTTCTATGTTCACGGAAATGTAAATTAAGTGGCAACAATTTCTCGGGATAAAAATACAGCGAATTACGCAGCGTGTAACGCAAGATGTAGGTCAAGAACATCTTCGCGTATCGGCTTCAAATCGTCAAAGGTCGGCACCTGGTGAACAAAAAACAAGTTCCCGAGGATAAACTATGTGCGTGGTGACTCATACCTCGACGAACACACTATACCGATATTGGTCTTTTGAGTTCGTCAATATAAAAGACAGCGTTAAAAGTTACACCTTTGAATCAACCGTGTGATATGTTTCATCTTACCTGGAAATCAATTTATATAATTGTGAAATAAGATTGCAACTCGTGAATCATTGTTAGAATTCCAACTCGACCGAGTGATTCAATCTGAGATTCGCATCCGATTTCGATCTACCATTGTATCGCCTATATTTCGATATTTAAGTTGATCGGTGGAAATGTTAATCAGAAATCAAGTTATGAGTTAGTATCATCGAAATGTTCGAGTGGCGACTCTATCAAAGGCATATATCCATTCTCGCTGTTTTCGCAGTAAACATCCCACATGTGCGGATACCCCTGTTGACATCTCCTCTTTCTTTCTTCCGTTTCACATCTCGCCGTCGAATTTATTTCTCTCCCTCTGTAGGGGACAAATCCGACATGAAAGGCATTGCGAATCAAAAACAAACTCCGGTGCACCCCCATTCGAAATGCTAAATGGGCGTCTTCGAACCGTTTCTTTCTTTAAACAAAAACCTCCGCGAAACCAAGCTTAATCATGCACACATAACGGACAGTCGGTTATCGTGCATTTTGACAATGTTATAATTAACAAGCGACTAACGGTCGCGTCGCGTAAACCATTTTAAGTGAATCATACTCATAATTTACATAACTCAAAGTCGAATCAGCCGATTTCCTTTTACAGATATCCGTACACTGCCTAGACTCGGTCGAATGCCGGAAGGCTGATCGGACGCAGCCGAAAACCGCGAAATCGTAATCGAGCCACGGCCCTGTACGACGCAACATGAATGAATCAAATGGCAAGTAAGAAGAGGACGCGGTACGTAAAGAAGAAAAAGGAGGGTGGAACGGCTGAGACTCTCACTTTCGTACGTATCGATTTTTCAGCTCACCGACCCACTCAGCGTCGGGGCTTTCGACTAACCTTGAAGAAAACGTACCGACCGACCTAGCTCGTGCTCGGCCAATTATCACAGCCCGATGAAGATAGGGATAATCGCAGTCGAGGGTGCAAATTATAAACTAACAATCGCACCGTTCCTTGCAATTTCCACCCCGGAACCTCCGCTGCGTTTCTTCACGCGCTATTCCACCGGTGTTCATTGAAAAAACGCACAGAGTTCATAAACGTAATTACCGAGGCGTATCATTACTTCCAGCGTTACATGCTCGATGCATTTATCATCGTAAAACGTATTGATTAGGCGTTGACGACAAATTAACCGTTTGCAATCGAAGAATTTTTCCACAAATATTTCATGAATATCCGGATTAAAATTATAAATAATTTTTTCTTTGGACATTTTTGAAATTAATGAATATATAAATTTTATAATAATCACGTTTAATTCAATCGATAATATATTAAATCAGTAATTATTTACTTATATAACAATTACTTTATAAAACAGATGGTCACCGAGAGTTACCTCTCGAGTGCAAAGGGTTAAAAACGAAGGTGCGTCAGGTTAACAAAAATTAAGTCTGAATCAAACAATTACCCTTGAACAGAGTGGACCGATAGATGTTCTCTCTCCCCATTATGTACCAATACCTCGAGGCAAATTCTTCGACATGCACGTGCTCTCGCCTGCCGAGAGGAAGCACAACACGTTCGACCGGGGAAAGTCGACGTTATATCTGTACCCGTCGGCGAGTCGTACGTGTGTATCGGCACAGGTTACGGGGTTCCTCCAGTGAGAACCGCGCAAAACCTGCCGGGGGTTGGAGCAACGGGGTAGTAGTAGTAGTAGTAGTTGGAGCGAGTTCGGCGGCCCGGGGCCTGGCAGCGAGGGTTAGCGCGGAGGAAAGCCTTTGTTTCGTGTGCTTTTGGGGATTTTCGGCGGCACCCGCCGGTAGTGTGAGGTGTATGCGGTAGTGCGCGAGGGAAACGTTGATATCGCCGGTTTCGTCTAGCCCGCGGTTCGTCTCCTCCGCCGGCACAAATCCCCCACTACGTCGAGCGACCGAGCCGGAGTAGCCCACCACCACCTCCGCCCTCAACCCTTTTTACGCCTCTTTCCCTCGCTACCCTTCCTGACCACCGGCCTCTGCCCTGTCTCTCCTACCGGTACCCTCCTCCGTCCTGCACACCCGCCGACGCATCACCCTCTCTCGCCGCTCGGATCTTGCACGCACGTGTAACTCGCGATTTCGTCCGTTCACCTTTAACGAAAGGCGGTATTTTCGTACGCGGACCGTTGGCGCGACGGAGATAGGAAGAGACACGCGGAAAGAGCAGAGGATCGGACAGGGACAGAGACCGTAACGGGTCTCCGGGGGGTAGGAAAAGATAGAGTTGGAGAGAGAGAGACGGACGTACGGGAAGAGGAGAGGGCCTCTTCTAAGCCCCGAGGCACATACCGACAGGGATGGACGCGCGACGACCGCAGACCACGGGTCACCCCCGTGGAAGAGCTTTTGATCTCGCCTAAGACACCTTTTTTCGGACTCTCTTTTTCTTTTCTACCCGGATCCTCCTTTTTTTATGTTTAACAAGCCAGCAGACTCGGACGGTCGCTCTTCCAGAAGAAGCCAATGGCCGAAAGCGGGACCGCGGAGGGCAAGGGGTGTTCCGGGAACCGGTCGAGTAGGGGTAGTTGACGAAAAGTTCGAGGGTCGTAATGCGGTGCAGTTAATTGTGAAGGGAATTGGGACTCGTTACGCGCCGGTGCTCGCGTAAAAATGGAACATATTTACGCGGGGGTAATTAGCGTGCACGCGGCGCGTGTGCCGGTTTTTTTTTTTTGGGAGATGTGCCGGGAACTGCACAGTGCAAATCGCCCCTTGGGATGGTTCAATTACTACCGTTTAAGGGTTTCACCGAATGTATTCGTGACTCGAGATGACGTCCGATTCGATCATCGATAATTGTAATTTCAAATATGTTTACCTTCGTCGATTGAAATGAATCGCGTGGCATCGCTACGGACGGATTACCGGAATGAATTAAAAAAATAGCGTTCTGTAAGAAGTGGTGCTCGCCAGACTGTACACAGCCCTGGGTCGGAGGAGCGTCGACGTCGTTGACTGAGCCGTCGGGGCGCACGGCGCCAAAATCGATTTTGAAAAGGGAAAGTGGCATGTACGTGCCAGCAACGTGGCTTTACACACAGAGTATGCGCGCGATTCGCGACAAAAACGTGTAGGAGGTAAAACTGCAGCCGCGTCGAATAAAGGTTGCAGAGGCACACACCACATATGCTCCGTTTTCGCACACACATAGATCTTTCGTCCGGCGCACACGCGCGTTTAAAGAGCGCGTACCATGCGCGACGCGGCTCACCTCGCGCGTACACGCATATAAAACGCTAGCCAACATTCACGCACACGCGAGATCTGGTTGATGCCTCTTTTTTTTTCTTTTTTCTCTCCTGGCAACGAGTACCTCTCTCCCATTCACGTGTGAGCGTTAGAAGGGAACTCCGCGCGTCTCGGCTGCTCTCGGTATTACGTGCGTGTACCTGTGCAAGGGTGCGTGGCACGTGTACCAGGCTTCTCTGTTACGCGTGCGTGTGCATGCCGCGACGCACGTGTATACGGCTCGCTCGCTCGCTCTCTGAATGGCGCCAGATGATGACAATTTCGCCGATTTCGCGCGGTGTTTAAGTTGGAGCCAACGCATTCGCCTCGCCGAATTACGACTTCCATTCCTCCGGTACTTCTCGGTTTCGCTTGACCATACCAACAGAATCGTTATCAGCGATACAGGATTTTTGAAGGACTGTGTAACTTTCAGGTCATATTTTAATTTTACCAGTTTTTATACACAGAAGTGCTAACGTTGTAGCACTTTATTACCGGAAAATCACATAATGAATGAAATTGTTTAAGCGGAACAATTTTTTTTCATTTGCTTATGTAGGTTTATAATTACTGATTTTTCGTTCTCACAATTTTCTGGGATACAAAACAAAAATTTGGGGGTTAATACGTAAAATAATTCTACCGACGAATTAGCATAATGAAACGAGCCTGTGAAATTATTTTACTTCATGTTATAACATCGGTTTAACTTCGTCATCTGATCATGCGGAGATGTAACAAGGTAAAACAGTTCTCGATGCTACTGGGAGTTTTCGAATATCGGAATTCAAAGTGAACGAATGCACATCATAGAGATCGTGGGCACGAGTATTGAAAAGCGATACGCGAACGATGCATTTCGTTGTCCATGATGGAGATAAGATGCCCGGCAGGAGCTTGTTAATATTGACACACCGCGAAGCGTGAACGCGGCCTCTCGTTTATGTGTCGCGATCTATGCAATCG
>SHCU01001547.1:0-10336 GCA_004307685.1 Ceratina australensis | reverse complement strand
GAAGAAGGATCTCGTAAAGTGGTCACGTCGTGGTTCTTGGTGAAAACGGTCCTCCCGGATCGATCCGATTGCGAGAACCGAGAGGAAGAAGTTGTCTTGTATGAACATTGCTACCGTTCACGAATCGTTGAACCAGTGAAACTGACGAAGCACGGTATATGATAGTAAAGACGGAACAAGTCCTTCTTATTAAGAAATTATCAATCTTTTATACGAGAAATAATCCATAATTCCCAGTATATTTTACGACCCTGAAATTATATCAATTTTCTGAGACGAAGAGAACTCTCGAGACCGATTTTTACGTGCACGCGTATGTGTGTGTAATTCATCAAAGGACAAAACTGTGAAGTATGGATCAAGTGCACATGAAGTCGTCGAGATCGACCTCGAGGAGCAATCCGGCGAAGATGGGGTGCGAGAAGGCGAGCAGGAGGCTAAGGACGATCCTGGTGAAGGCGTCCCGTCTCGGCGTGTCGACGACGGAGGTTGCCAGGCTGGCCAGCGCCAAGAAGCTTATTCCGCAAAGGGATCACGGATGGAAGCTGGCTGTCTTCCTTCTGCTGATGTTCGGCGGCGGCGTGATCGTTGCCCTGGCCTGCACCGCGAGGAAAGGCTGCTCAAAATTGGAGGAGATTGTAAGTACAATTCTAAATCGACGTAATTTGATGAACATGCAATTTCATTGTATTATCGTCTGCGTGAGAGTATCGTTTGATTCGTAAATTCGACGAACTCTGCTCTCTTCCGAAATGAATTTAAACATCGAACGCCAGGGATAAATTTGATATCGACAAGTGATAAAAATAGGAAATTATACGCAAACGTTTGTTGAACATATTTTATTAAACTTTGCTCGGAAGTTAAAGCTAATCTTACTGTTTCAATAAATCCTGTTCGAAACCGTGCTTGCGTAATTAATTCCGTTCAAATATTTACGGACCATATCTTATGTACGTATGATTCCGGCGAATGTTTGCGAATGCTCTCATGACGTTACGCAAATTATTTCACTCCGCTTCGCGCGTTAGATGAACTGTAATTAAATAAAAGAAGAGCATTTCAATTTCTCGCGTTAACCATCATCATTTTCTATATGAGGTGAAAATGTCGTTATAAATTGAGAAGTGTCCGGAGGTAAAGCCCTCGAGAGATAAATACGATTTCACTTTTCCCTTAATGAAATGATACATTTCTTTCATCATTTTCTTCTTCTGTAATGGAGTGGAGGGGTAATAGATTTCAAACGAGGACAAGACCCACGAGGGCAGGGTAATTGAAGGCCGTTTTAAATCCTTTTGTTACGAGCAACGTTATACATACTGATGAGGTGAATTAGGCGTGTACGGTTACACGGATGCTACGTAAACGAGAAAAAGTTGCGCGTGCAATCGCAGGGAAATTTGAAACTATGATACAGCGCAACGCGCGCCGACTTGTGCACAAAGAGAGCCGAAATGACCTTCAATAATCTGAATTCATGAATCCTCGTACCCGCTAGGGAAGGATCTTTACCGTGTAATAAAAAATAATAACGACTCCACTGTGGATCTTAAGAACGTAAAATTAATCTTTAACCCGCGTCTAATTTCAGTTATTGCGTACATTTTTCTTCGACGTTTAAGCGCACACCTCATTTTTCTTAGCCTCTATTTTATATCGCCTGCGTCATGTAAAAAAATATGCTTACGAAATTAAAAATGGAAAATTGAAAGTTACTCATTTGATTTAATTTTGATTTTTAAGAATTGTACACGTTACTTTAGTTAGAATAAATAAAACAGTACTCATAGTAGAAATATTTTCATACGAAAACAAAGATACAAATCAAACTCTTGCGAAAGTTCCTTCACCGTCTGACTATCGCAGTATTATTCTACTTCAACATCCCAACCAGAGATACTCACAGGAATTTAGTGCTTACTACGCGTGAAGTATTGTCTGTAAGTTTATTTCTATTCTACTGACTATGATGTACTTAAACGAAAATACGTACCGAACGATACATTAAAAGAGATCGCTTCACTGTCTGACTATCGCAGTATTATTTTACTGCAACATCTCAGTCACAGGTACGCAGGGAAATTCATTGCTCCACGACTAATTACGTATTAACTTTCGAATTTAAATTTATTTCTACTGACCATAAAGTATAATACTTAAACGAAATAATCTGAGTACTTAATAATTGAATAAAAAAAATTTCTTCACTGTCTGACTATGCCAGAATTATTCCACTTATAGCGTACATATAAAAATTCATACTTATATAGGGAAATAATTATTTTTTTACATTTAATTGATTAATATTATACAATCCATATGTATATTAATTTAAAAATTATCGAAGGAAATATATATATTTTATAGAGACATAATCATTGACGAACAGATTTTATTAGGAAATAAATGAAAATCATAAGCACGTGAGATAAATAAATTAAATAGAAAAAGAATAGGAAATGAAATAAAATCTATTTGGTATAGAAGAAGGTGATGTGAGATGGGAAAGAGACACGTTCACGTGAAACGGAGCGAGGGCCGTGTTAACGATGTTTCGTGTAGAGAGGAGGCCGAGCACTGAAATTACAGATCAAGGGGTTTCTAAACAATTACGCTGTCGGCAGGAGGTCAGGCCGAACAGCGTGAGGTTAGAGGTTACGGCTCGCAGGAGCCGAGGCTTGCGGCCTGCGGCTAGTTACGGACGAGGGTCGAGGCTAACAGGAAGTGCTCTCTCACCGTCGGCCAATGGCTGGGAAGGCTACATCGGCGACCGGGAAGGGAACCAGTGCTGGTCGCCTCCTATTCCCCGTCCTCTCTGATATTCTCCGGAGTACCCACGGCTTTCATTGTCCCTACAGGCAGGAACGAGACCGAGGGATGTACTGCGGAGGCAAGAGAATTTCGCTGGAGACGGATAAGAGTGAGAAGGTTTAACGCGGCGAGGGGCGGCCGAATGTGTGTTGCGGACCTGGGCAAGCTTGTGCTCACCTCGGGCGAGGGCTGTACACAGTGTTACGTGCGGATCGATCGGTCGCGATAACCGCAACTTGGAAAGTTTCCTCCCTTTGAATGGTCGCCGGGATTGGTAGCGATTTTCACTGACGTGGCACGAAGTCGTGATCATCGAGGCCAACCGATTGATTGGCGGTCAGAAACATCGCCCCCGGGCCTACGGGGGTAGCGTTTCCCCTGGTGGTGTTAGGTAGACTCAAACCTCAGAAGATAGCACCCGTCTTTGTCTCTTCCGATCCACTTTCCACGTTCGCACCGTATTCCGCTGCAGCCAACCTCTTGTAACACTAGTTACCTCGTGCTTGTTGGTCGCCAGTTGGTTCCTTGAGCTCGGGCTCGGCCCCCTCGGCTCACACCTCTCCGCCGATGAACGAGATCCGGTGCATGAAACATGACCGAGTCTCTTTGATGTTGGCAAGCAGATCGGTCTCTGGACCATTGCTTATATAAAGCTTGTTAACGCTATCTCTCAGTTACGGTTAATGCACATGCATGTATATTCGGTTACACGAGCCGAGATACGGGACACCGGCACAGGTTGAGCGTGAAACGTAAAGTAGAACGATCTCGCATCAGCTGTGGCTACATCTATTTAGGGATAGCGACTAATGATTGAATAATTATCGAACCGCTTGCTCTAACGCAGACACTTGTCAATTAGTTCCAAGGAATTAAGTATAAGATAAAGACAAAGGCAAAAAATATTAAAACGTAAATGGTACCGACTATTATTAAATAATTACCATTTGCTATTAAATAATTATCAAACTACTTGTTTTAACACAGACTTATCAATAACTTTTAAGAAATTATATTAAATATAAATCAAAGGCAAAAATTGTAGCTTTATCATAGGTACATTAATTATGATTATTATGTGATCAGAAGGAACATGGCTACGATATACCTATTCATCAATAGTAACTAATGATCAAATAATCATGGAACTCTTTTGCTCTAACACAAACACTTGTTAATAAATTCTAAGGAATTGAATTCAAAATAAGAGAACAGGCAAGGAGACGTTTAAATCCATGGCAAAAGGTATAGCGACATCAAAGGCACATAAATTGTTATTATTACGTAATAAAAAAGAATGGATGAAAGAAGCAGGAAAGATATGAGAGTACAACGAAACTAATAGGGTGAAACTGACCAGCCGCGTTGTTACTAGCGATTCGACGTTGGGAATGTACGTCCACGCTGTCAAATCCCATCACGGGGACAGCATAAATATCTCCGGCGGCTGTAACCAACCTCCCTTTTCATTCCCCGGCCCGGCCAACCCTCTAGATACCTTCTCGCAATGTCATGACTCGGCTGCATCCCCGCAACTGTGTCACAGAGTGCAGGGGGCGGACATTTATGATTCTGTTCGTTCCTCATCATGCGTGGAGAACGCGACCAGCTACCCGTTCCGCGTTTGGCTCACACGTACATTCGCGTATGTATAATGTAACGTGAGATTAGCTGGAACTGTTCGATGTACAAGGCTTCGTTTCGACTAGTTAAACGCCAGGTTTCGGATTTATTTCCGAACGAAAATTAAACACCATAAATTATTTATATATAAATATTTAATTTGACCGATTGCATGATGTAATTGAAGTGATTAATTCGCACAAGTTCGTACGGAAACAAGACGTACGTTATATTCTCTTAAGAGTTTGTAAACATTAAAATGTTATCTTTCTATCTTTCGTAATACATGATGTTCGTAAGAACTTTCCCGGCAACAGATTTCCTATCCGATATCTTGAGTTCTGCATGTGAAGTCGTTAAACTCAATTTCGAAGTTTCAAGCTTACGAAAGAAAAATACGAGAGCTCGTATCCTGGCCAATCGAACCGGTCGGTTTCCACCCTGTCTGTAATTTATGTTTGTGTTTTTTCGTTGAACGACACTTGGTCACGAAGGAAATTCTCCCCGAGGGGATACTTGAATTAACCCTTTAGAGCGGATATATCCGGAGAAGTGGCTTTTTCATACGACAGATCAAGTAGATATATCCATTACTGTCCGTATTTATTTAGGTGGACGTGATTTTCTCTTCCTTCTTATTTTACCGCCGTTAAAAGTACTCTCGATGGCTCACGTCAAACATTTTTCTATTTAATTCCCTCGCAATCCATTAAGCACACTATTCCCGTCAGTACGATATAAATTAATTATCACTTTTCGATTCAGCAGTTTCAACGAAATCTAACAGAAATATCTTACTTTATTTCCGTAAACGTCGCGACGAGAATAACATGATTTACAGGCATTAATTAAAACCTGGGTAAACCGGAAATCTCGGTATCTCCGCGATTAAATTTACACCTCGTAATTAACACGGGACTGTGTCAGTCTGAAGTTAATACGAGATGAAATAAAATGCCGGAGCAGGAGGAGGTAACGAGTACCCTTCAGCGGACGTCGCTCGCGAGTGTTCATCGACAAACGAAAAGTCCCTCTGGTTAAGACCGTAATGATCAATTACAGGATCTGGCCGTTCGTTGCGCCGCGTTGTGTGTTTGTGTCGCGTGTGGACGTGCTCGGCGCAGGACTCGTTAGAGAAGACAGGTGGCATCCACGCTGTCGAGCGTAGCACGCGAATCAACTAGAAATCACCTCGATGCGATCCGCGCCGCGGACGGATTCACACAGGCCAGCACAATTTCGAGGTAACCCCCGGGACAGCTGTGTGGGATGTCCGTCAGTCGTGTCAGGAATATGATCCCCGACTGCTCGTCGCATCAGATTTGTCTCTGCACCTTGTAATTAATTAATGCATTAATTTACCTGCGGCGGTGTTCGATCACGTTGTTTGGGGTTAATCAATGGGAACGGGAAGAAATGGGAACGGACCATCACGGGATTATTGAAATATTCATTATATCACGGGCAGAGCGAATCTATTCGACGACAATGGAAAATTGAGAGTCCTCTTTGAGAAGTAATTTATTAACGAACACCGTTCCGTTGATAATAGTACGGTGTGTGGTATGTAGTAGTAATAGTAATATGATATACGAGATTGCTCGGCTTTTTCAGAAACATTTGTATAGAAGAATGTTTGAATTGTTATTGGCTAAGCCGCGTTAACAGGGTCTAAGTGGGCGACGTACGAATCAATATTTGAACTAAATACAAATTGGCGTTCAAACAAGGCACTAATTTGCGTTTGAACGTACTACAAATCAGTAACAGTGTACATACGTTTTATGCAAGCAATCGGATCCAGCCTAGGAGCTTACGCAACGACCGTGGATCATAGAGAAGTAGTACATTTGAACTATAATACGTCGCATCGCGACACATGAAACACTGCAAGAAATTAAATTCGTTTCTCGTCGGAACCATAGAATTTTGCAAATAGACTTAATCTTAATTCACGCAGAGGAGATAACTATTTCCAGATAATGACGGAATTACTAACGGTAATGTTTTCCTCGAAGGAAACGTTAGTCATCTTATTTGACATCGGGTAATCGTTAGGAGCGGATTTAATAAAATTTCGCGCGAGTTAATTGGTCGAGGAACGTCGTCGGAGTCTAAATAGGGAGACAACGAGAATTGGAACAGTCGAGCAGCAGAATCTCATTCGAAGTTTGCAAAGGATCCGCGTGACCTTGTTTTGTTTCCTGTCACGGTATCGAGAGGAGGTCGACGCAGCGATAGCGGCGCTAGAAAAACGAATGCAAATGGTGAAACGCTTTCGAACGAGCCACGTCGATCCGATTATCGTTGGGAACCCGTCGGCGAGTGTCACCGACCATTAGTGGAAACTCGAATTTCAAATCCGGTTTCCGTGATTACAGCGCTGGGAACGTATCCGTGGGAGCGGAGAAAGACAAGGGTGGAAGAAAGAACGGAAGAGAGATTGCCGCGGATACGTTCGTCCCGTGGTACCGTCGGCACGTTGACGAGAGCCTGCGAATGTCAATTTGCTCGCGAGCCTCGAGGACTCCGTGACCTTTACCGCGATTTGGGACTCGTCAAACGGTCGGCGAAAGTTTGGCTGGTTTATCAAAGCCGCTTGGTAATACCTAACTCGTTCCGCGAAGAAATCAAAGGAGACCAATCCCAAAAGTTCGACCGCACCGGCGGGGTATCGTGAGAACTCTCGTTTCAGGGATGATGAAAGCTATTCTAGGTCGAAGGGATCCGATGAAACTTCACCTCGGACTTAGGGATCGATCGGCGCTTCTATCGCCTGCGATTGACCTGTCTCCGCTCCTCTTTTTCTTCCAGCTTAATAAAGGAAGATGCTCGCCTGAATTGATGTAATTTTAAATTCACATGGACTCTGATGAAAAGGGGAACGGAAACTTGATCACTACGAAGCTTTCGATATTATGAAAATCGAAGAAATTCCGAGCACCGGTACCACCCATGAAAAAAAAATGCTCGGGAAGTGAGAGGAGGTCGAACAATCTTCCCTCGTACAAATCCAATATTCAAATTCAGCGTTCAAAAACTACCATCATCGTGAAACTGAATCTCTATTTCAACAGATCGACCCGGCCTACCAGCGTAACACGCAGCCATCCATCACGTGTGGGAATCAAAATCGACGTTGCATCCTCCGGCTGCAACATTGAACGTCGATTCTACTAGTCGCCGCCGTTAGTAGCATGCAGTGTTCCGCGATAATGTCGAGCCTCGGTGACATAAAAGGTGGCAAGGGGTAGATAGAGCAAAGAGTAGAAAGCGGGGTGGAAGGAGCGTAAATAGAAAACGGGAGAGGGAATCGGTTAAAGGGAAGAGTGACGAAAGAGCGTACGGGAGGCTGGCAGATAGTAGGGGTTAGGTTCATCGGATGGGTCGAATGGGTGGCGGACGGGCGGGTGGATGGGCGCTAGAGCGTAACTTGATATAGCTGCCAGCAAGCAGCCGTAGACCGGTATCGTGTCCTCCCTCTCCCGCGCCCAGAGATCTCGTGTCCCATCTTCGTTCGCTTCCTACTCCTCGTCCCCCGCCCTCGCCTGGCTCCGACTGCATACGCTTCCTGGAGATGCACGGTTACCCAGGAATATTCCCAACGTAAATGCAGCATCGATGTTTTCTCAGCGACGAGGCCTCTCGACGACTCTCTCGCCTCTCACCTGTTCCTTTCCTTTCGCCCGTCCATTCCTATCTTCTTCTTGTCCCCCCTGTTTCGTCTACCCGTGTTTCGTTCGTTCGTCCGCTCGCTCGCCGCGCCAGTTCGAATGTTACACCATGCTGCTGCCTTTTTATTCGCTGATTCAGAATACAGCAGCTGTTACAGACAGTAGACGGCCCTATGGGGTAACTGCTCGATATTCCTCGAGACAATCGCAAATCCTTCCACTTTAAACCGAGCGTAGGCGCGAGCCCGAGCGTGGCTGACTTCGGAATTGAATATCGTTCCGCGACGACTGCCGCGCCGTTTGGTTAAAATTGCCAAAGCCCTCTATTTTGAAAAATTTTATATTGTTGCTCCTGTATCTCGGCCGAGCTTAAAGGGATTCAAACTTTTTTCGTTTACATAAACGAATTGAAATTTGAGAATTTTCTTTTCTACGTTTTATCAGAAAATTTTAATACAAATTGATTGTCGAGGAATTATTTTTGTATTATGAGATACTGGGATATTTAGTTAGAAATTGTTCGACTCCATCACGCGAATGATCCGAGCTTATAAACAATTTCCTTGGGTTTCGTCCGGAACTTACGGCCACGGTTGCTTTTAACGGTATGGAAGAAAGAAGAAACTGGCGAAGAAATTTGCCGAGATTAAAATTGATTACACGACTTCTACGCCTTTTCTTCCCCATTAAGCTCGCGTTATTTGATAATATTACGCGGCAGGCCGGGGTTGAGGGGCCGAATAAATAGTAAAATAGCGAGATTGTACGGGCCCATTACCGCAATTCACCGGCGCTAGTTATGAAATATTCTTACTGCCATTACAGTTTCTGCAAATACTCGGGCTAGAGCAATAGAGAGACCCGGAGACAGAGAGGATACACCGAGGGTCTCTCGGTTCCGCGCAGGTTATCAGCCTATGCTCGTCGCACGCGCTGGAGCCGATGAAAGCTGTTGTGCTTGCTCCTTTTGTTCCCGGTTGTTTCGCGAAATTCGCCGGAATTCATCGTCGACGCACGGAAGACAAATGCGGCAAATAGAATTACTCCATCCGCAGTGAATTATTAAACACGTATTCGTAAGCTATTCTTAATTAGAGCAAACCGCGACTCACGACGCCCAACCAGCTCTACAAGCAGTTCCCGTGTTAACGAGGATTGAAGGCGCATGAAAAATTCATATGGAACCCTAACCCATCGTGGATTGAATTATTTTTATTTTTTTAAATCGACGATGAAATTTTAATCATAGAAATTCAATCGAACGGAATTCAATTACATCTCATTTGAAATATTGAAATATAATGCATCGGAGAGTTGCAGATGGCCCTTCACGTAATTTTGATAATTGAGAGGAAATTAAACCACCGTACACAATACGCAAAAATATTAAATATCAAATATCAGACTTTCGTTACCTTCCGTGGAATATTAAAAAGAAAATAACTGCGAGGGTTGTATTTATATGAAACGGATATTCATCATTTACGATATAAAGGAACACGCAGTATTTAATGATATGACGTTAAAACGTTAATTAGTAACGTGGAAATCAGAGTTTTTCGTTTTTAATATTTACCACTCCGCCGCTGACCGGTCTTGCGACAAAAGTTTGCGCTCCAGTTTGGTAGGCCACACGTTCGACCGAGCACACGGAGCTCCTCGGCTCGACGTTATTAAGCAGCGCGTAAAGTGCCCGGGTTAATTAGCCCAGCCTCGTCGATACTCGTTATAAACTGTTCTTATCGATACACTGTAGGTTTGGAACGACACCATTACCGAAGTTCACCCCCGTGGGGACGGTTTTGTCCTCCGTTTACGGGTAACTTGAGAACTCAATTATCCACGCGGGCTGCGAGGTATTTCCGAAAACCCAGCCTGCACCATTGACCGAGATCCCTAAGGAAGCCGCGAGGGGAATGCCACGGCTAAATGGCCTTGAACCCGATTAGATCCCGGAATCCTGGCCGTTAGAATTTCTTTTTACGCGCACGCTTTTACCGCATTCCCCGCCGTGTTCTAACATAACCGCGTAATACACTCGGCTAATATGAACGTTACGCAACTGGCAATTAGACGCTGTAGATATACCTTAATGTCCCTTATAACATGTGTTTATTATGTTGCTGGAACTCGGCCTTTAATAGGGTTTTGCGATTACCAACCTCGGGATTGTTTTAGACAATCGAGATTCTGTTCCATTAGCGGTTCAGCTGGATTATTAAAAG
>SHCU01001546.1:8792-19925 GCA_004307685.1 Ceratina australensis | reverse complement strand
GCCTATAAACGAGCTTATGCTGAAAACAAAAGCATGACGAGAACATGGAGACAACCGTTTACGCGTAAAGAAAAACCGACATTTCATATGCACCAACCTAATATATTGAAGTCACCGGCTCCCTGTAGATCCGTCGTAAACAATTCACCAATCAATCTCCATTGGTCTAATTACCAGCTTAGAGATTGATCAACCCGGCGCCCATTATTCTTTCCTCTGGTTCGCCGCAATCCCGCATAAAGAAGGAAACGTCGCGTCGCGGCTAATCCGGCGGTGGACAAAGCCGGCGATCGGTCGGCTGACTGAAGATCGTGGCCGGGATATCTTCATCCATATCAATTACTCCGCGATTAGATGGATGAAGATACGCATGCCGGGGGAACGTCGCGCCGCGGGCCTCTCGGACGACAGACGGATGCGAGCAGGAGACGTAGGACCCTCGCGGCGAAAGAGGCCCACGTGATTGACAACGGGCACTGGCGACGGTCTCCGGGTCCGGCTGATCCTTTGATTGAACGCTGTCACTGGCCCGATAAGAAACGGTCCGTCGAATATCTTAATGAGAGTCGCTCGGCTCGATGCGAGCACGAGCCTCCGCCCTGTTCGCAGCGGCTAATTAACCGCGATCGGGTCTATTTACACCGCGGGATATTGCCGGTCGACGTCGGCCAGGTACACCGATGAAAACGATGCCAATTAACGCCGGCCAATCGATCTTCCGCGTCTTATCGTACGACTGCCGATCTTTTTCTCGATCGTAACGGTAACTGAACGCAATTAAATCCTGCCGCGTGTCAATTCGTCGGGAGAGACATCGGATAAATTTCAATCCGATCAAAATCATCTTGTTCTACGTTAAAAAACCTTATCGGATAATTATTCTGAACTCACTACTGCTTATGTGTGAGTTCCCTAGCGGGGCAATGAAATCTATTGGTTTATGTTTCAATGCTCCGGCACATGATGATGCTGCCACAGACGACTTTAGACCTAGTCATGCTGAGAGATTTGGCAACGTAGTAATGGCGAACCTGGGAGTCTTACTTTCTGAAGTGACAGATTTCTACTCCGTATTACAATTTAGTTTGTCTTTTTTAACATATAATTATGTTAAATACTGATAGTATATATATTAGATATATTATATTTATTAGATACATTATACTGATAGAATATATTAGGTACT
This sequence comes from Ceratina australensis, assembly GCA_004307685.1. Lineage (NCBI taxonomy): Eukaryota > Metazoa > Arthropoda > Insecta > Hymenoptera > Apidae > Ceratina > Ceratina australensis. Next base: position 18,739 of record SHCU01001546.1, on the reverse strand, counting down.
GTCTTTTTTAACATATAATTATGTTAATTTATAATATTGATCATGATCATGATCATGTATAAGAAATATATAAAGTTAATAACTGTGGTAAACAGAAGTAATACGAGTGTCTCCGGTGTTAATATATGCGTTATAAAGTTTCTGAAGCCTCGGAAGAGTTAAGTGTTGCGACTCGTTATACGTGAAATATATTTCCTGGATATTGAAGAAAATTCAAATATCCCGAATTGTAGTATAATCGGTGCTGATGGCAGAAACATATAAAGTGGATAGAACCATGTAGGATTGTAAATAATGCTAAAATTAACGAAATTATGATACGATGTCAAGGAGGTGAAGCTTTCTACAAGTAAAATAAAGGCGGGAAGCTGTGAGTGCGAGAGAGTAAGGTATATGGACGCCGGAGTCCTTGCGATGTTACCATTTTATTCTCAGCACGGCTAGGTCTAGAGTCGGCTGTGATGCTACCAATGGTTTAGCCTGGAGCATTGAAACATAAAAGAATAGATTTCTTATTACCTGTGAATATTGTCTCGCTAGGGGACTCACACATAAGCAGTAGTGGGTTCAAAATAATTGTCCGAAGCTGTACCTACTTCGGGGAAATACGTTATCAAAATGTTCTTAGATAACAAGAGAAGTGTGTAGACAAGGAAAGAGATCGGCTAATCTGGCATCGATAAGGTACGATCGAGATATCGATGCGTGCAGAGTTTCTAAAGCGGGTCCCACTCTGGCCAAGGGAGGAGCGTAGTGGGAGAGCGAGGAGCCGTAGGGAAGCGTGGAAGAGTTAAGGAGACGCGGTGCATGTAAGACGCGGCCGTTATCTTGTCGATCAAACAATTAACAATGCCAGCCGGCGGAGGCGAAGCGGCGAGGAAGAAGGACCGGCGCGCAGGAGGTGCACCTTGATCAAGCCGATCCAACGAGTCCGGAGAGATACCGGCGCGGTACAGATAGAAGGAACACGCAGCGGATTTCGATCGGCTACGTGTTCGTGGAAGGAGAAGGACGGAAGGAAGAGTACCCCGGCCTCTCCTCGTCGATGCAACGTCTCCTTTTCGCAGTGTTACCGTTAATTACCCATTAATTAGCCGTCTCTTAATTGCAAGTGACCGTGCTCGGTACCGGCCGACGGACGTGCTCCGGGCTATATCTACTTCCCTTTGTGAGTCATCAAGCCGATGCTAGAGCTCGGTGACTCTCGGATGAACGTTAGAATTAGAATCCTCCGAATTAAAACCAGATCGACTTCGCGTAAATAACATCGTGTTACCAATTTCCGATATCAAACCAGGAGCGAAGGACGGGCTAAAGCAAGGTGGGATGCTCACGAGTCTCGAAGGCAGAGTGCGGTCGTGCTCAAACGGCGAAAAGCGATCGCTTCATAAGTCAACGCCAATCAGGGAAACGTTGCGGCGGCGGCGGTGGTTGGGCGCCGCGCCGGTTCGTTGGATAGGAGAACGGGGGGGTCTGGGGGCCGCTGAATCGCGGCGCAACAAGAAATATAGCACGGGGTTCGCTATTTCACCCGCTAAAAGAGAACTGGCAGAACGCCCGGCTCGACGAAAATGGGAAAGGATGAGAGAGAGAGAGAAAGAGACGGAGGTAGGTGGAAGAGGGATACGATGGCTGCCAGGATATAATGGCACAAAGCTTCTTTGAATCTTAGAGCCTCGCCGCCCCGCACTGGACTTCCCTATCGGCGATCTGCTGCATCGTATGCAAATCTTGCTCCTTATAAATACATCAGCCTCCGCGGATCTTTTAGCTGCCTCTCTTTCAGGTCCCCCCCATCCCACCTTTGAGCTCTTGCGTCCTACTCGCGCTCGCGTCCACCTACCCGCTGTCGACGCATTGACAGTTGACTTGGGGGACGCGACGCGGTGCTGCGGCGTCGCCGGCCTAGAATGAATATTCGAACCCGGCCGACTTTGTGTCCACGGCTGAACGAGATTGATGGCCCGTGCTGGTCCCGGTTTACCTGGACAGAACAGCGCGAAAGAAGCTTGGAAATTCTGCGTCTTCCATCCGCGCCGATCGAATCGGCTGAATCTTCGGGCGAGAAGAAGATCGGCTGATAAGTGGTCGTCGCGAGTTCAAAACGGATCAAGATTTATTATCTAAAAATAAAACAGATATTAGACTTCTGTAATTTTTTTGAAGTTGATTACTCTCAAGTTTCTTTTATTTGTAAGGATTAATCCTTTGCGCTCGAGAGGTGACTCTCGGTCACCATCTGTTTCATAAAATATGTTGTTCTGAGTCGTTATTATTGCGAATGCCTTCTGAGGACTCTCAAATAAAATATTCCATTTCTCACGTACACTCGTTTTTATTACGAAACATATTTAATATGAAAAACAAAACACACACTATTATTATATATCGGAAAAATTATGATAATGGTTAATATAAAAATACATATACAGACGCGTAAATGATGCGTATCGCAGCGTCACCGTGAGAGATCAAGAACAGAAGAAGAATCGTAGACACCTCCTCCCTCCCGGAACGGTGACCCATGAATATGAAAAAGTTAGTGCTCTCATTACCAACCCAATATATTTTTGCTACGCGATCTACTATCAAAATACTTGTTATGTAGGCAAATAATTACTGCTTTGATATATTATTGATTGTATTAAATTTGATTATTATAAAACTCATATATATATATTAATTTAAGAAATGTAGGAAGAAAAAATTATTAATAACTTTAATACATTAATTTGCATATAAGAAATTCACGAAATGTTTGTAGGAAAATTCTTCGAAGGGTTAATCGTGCAATTCCTCAGAGACTCAAATTACTCGGACACTTGGCAGCCGTTAAACATTGGCCGTGATTACGATCGAAATCGTCGGTGCCTGACGTGAATCGAGATTTCACGGTCCGATTTTTCTGGGAAACTCGGCTGGTTTGGCAATCCGGTCAGGCCTGCCCCGCGGCGCGGCGAACAAATCGTTATAATCGACGCGACGGCTTCGATAGGCCGGCTTCGTGACAAGATGTGGCAGGATAAGGATGAAACGTGTCTCATTGTGCGAACCGAACACCGCCGCCTCGAGGATCGGATGATCGGGCCACATCAAAATGCAACGCGCCTTCGTCGATTCCCATTGTAGACGGCGCGGTGGCATCTCGGAGCGCGTGATTTCTTAGCCGGCCGGGCCTACGAACACCTGCACGCCGCGTCGGCCAGTTGCGTTGCATTAAATCACCATCGAAACGCGGCCGAGGGTATCGCGTCTCACGGTGGTCCTCGTGTCCCTTCCTGCGAAAATCAGAGGGACACGCGCCCTCTTAGATTTATTCTAACCATTGATTAAGAAACTTCTTTTAAATTAATACTAAGCCTACCAAGAAGTGTTGTACATAAATTGATATTTCTTACATTTGAATGATATTTAGTATTTTACTTTGATATCAGATTAAGTAATAGTCACAATTTTAACCCTTTGACGCATATATGCGTCCGGCACAAGCCGTCGATATAGACTATGGGCGCACATGTGCGCTCGCTGATTTTCTTATTGTTCTTGTTTCTTAGATGAAAGTCTTTGCCTATGTATATAATGTTGTATGATAATCTTGATTTATAATTGTATAAGGTTTTCTTTCATGAATAACAAATGAATTGTTTCTCTGAAATATCGAAGAATTTTATATAAAATAAAAATTACAATCTAGTAGCTTAAACTAATTACTAAAATTACCTGAAATATCGAAGAAACAACGTTCGAAGTTGTTATTCACGTTGTTCTTCTGGATTAGTTTTATAACTTATTTTATGACGTGTGCCATGTGTGAATTAATTGTCTTAATAGTATAATTAGAGGTTTGACTTACCGACCTGATTTTACAATAGAGCGCTAAAGTTGTATCATACTAAGGATACATTCCTTACATGTATAGTTCGGATTTGGATAGTTTATATAGTTTTGTTTTCTTTTTTAATCTTGGAGGGGCTACGGTAACAGTAATTGGACTTTGTACTATATTATAATTTAATACACCGCCGAACAGACGCATATGGCGTGAAAAAGTATTCAGTCCCCAGCGATAGCTATTGCCGGCCGCACGCCGTCGATGCGAACCCCTTCGGCTTAGAGTTTTCACCAGTCAAAGGGTTAAACATATGACAAACCCATTTTCGTTTTATTGAAGAATTTACGAAGCGTCATTTTGAACATAGTAGATTTAGCGTTAAAAACATAAAACACTTCGATGTTTAACATGTCACAATGTTCATTCAGCGTTGACCCCTTTCATAATAATTAACACTCCGACCCTTCGAATAATTACAACTCCCACGCAATCGCAACATTGGAAGCCTCTTAGACGATTGAAAGATAAAAATTGCACAGGTTGTTGCCGCCGTTTCTTCCGGTTCAGGATACAAATTAATTGCGTATCACGCTGCGCGTCGACGGGCTCGTTGAACGGGGAAATTACGCGGTCAACATTCTACGCCGCGTTACGTCCACCGTATTTCCATATTTTTAATTCCGGCGGCCGCGACGCTGGTGTAACGAGAAAAATGTTACCTTCGCAATTATAGGTAACAAATGGTTTGTTTGGTGGCCGGGCCGGTTTCGGCGAGCTCGTATAAACCGCAACGCTCGTTCGTACTTGGGTAACGCGACGCGAGCCGCCGCCGCCGCCGGTGGAAAAGGGGGACAAACGCGCGGGTCCGCAATATAATGCTGGCCTGGAAAAGCTGAAAAAGAGGGCCAGAAGGGCAGCCATTACTTCCGACGTTTCGCGTCCAAACGATGGCCATTTGTCTCGTCGCAGCCGGCGTTATGCAAAGAGCCCTCTGCCATTCGGCGACTCGTCGTCCCGCGCTGCTGCTAGTGAAAGTTATAAACAAACGGCGCGCCTCGGTTCCTCCTTTCCTGTCCGCTATCCTTCTCTCCCTCTCGCAACTAAAACGCGCGATGAGAGCCGGTGACGTACTACGAAAACAAGGTCAACCGTTACCAACGCGATTTACGACTGTTTGACAATTTTTTTGGTCCGTGAAAATTCGTCGCCGGCGCGCAACCGAGAAATTATAATCAAGATTTTTGTAAAAAGGAAGCGTAGTTAGTTTCGCGGTGCATAAATTATGAGAGTAATTCGTGGAAGAATTTACCGGGTGCTCGTATATGTTCGTACCTCTCGCTAGCTGCGAAATGTGAACGTGATCGTATGGAAAGGCGGGTCAAGAGGTGGCCAGATGAAGGCGAAGACAATGTACACCCGCGGTGCCGCCTGACGCGACAGAGACATCACAATCCTGGAACGTGAGCTACGTCCGAGGATCGTTCAGATACCGTTTGCCAATCACGATTCATGTTAATAATAAAATAACTTGATTTATCTGTTAAACAGAATAATTATAAGCTCTATTTTATACTATTAGGCTGATGCATATGAAATGCCGGATATTTAAATGAATACATAAATAATTTCAGACAGGTGTCTGAAAATTTGATGAAGATATGTTGATGAATGTATATGTTACTATGTTGATATATACATTATAATATGTTGATGAAGTATTGTTGTATGGTCAACTTCCATTTTGGTAGCAAATTCCCCTGTGGTTACAGTTGGATTCTTTTCCATAAATGCCTTTAGTTTATCGTTTCTGTCAGACATTTCGGGCCTTCTGTGCTATTTACTTTGTAATGAGAAATCACCAGACCAACATTTTTGAAACTAACGCTGCACTTCTCGATCATTATTCTCCACAAACGCTTGGTTTATATTATATTACGTACAGCTTTTGCAGCATTATGACCAAGTTTATACGAAGAAAAAGTTATCCGCGAGAACAGTTCGGAACAATTGGAATAACGTTTCGTACAACGAAATGCTTGCGTTTTTTGGTGTGATTTTCAAGTGTTGAAAGAGATTTCGCATATTTACCGAAACAAGCCACAACCTAGCGAGAATCAAGTATGAAAAGCTAGCGACCGTTAAGTGTTAAAGATACTTAGAATCCGTGTTTTGATCATATGTACCATGGAATATTTTGGTACAAAATTCCTACTGTTTTCCCGAAACGACGTGTCCGTTGTTCGTTGCCGAGTGGACGTATAAAACGAGGAGGAACCGCAGTAGTGAGTCGGGTTACGTGGTAGACGATGGTCGATCCGACGGCCATTAGCTCCGGGTAAACAGAGCCATACTTTATTCGAGGGGCGTCACTCTTCCTCCAACGCGGTTCCGTTCCTTTTTGCCCCCAAAAACTCGTAATGTTCTCTGTCAGAGATACGCCCGAGGTCGGTGTTCGTTTTCGCGTTTATACGCTAAAAAATCCTCCCACGCTCTTTCCTCTCCATCATCCGTGAGGAAATATTTTCTACCAACGCTTCTTTACGTCTCCCCTTTTACCAGCTCGTCTCCCTAAACACTAAGCTCGAACCTTCAATTAAAAAAAAAATAGATACGACTTCGAGTCATCGTGTCTCTCATAAAAAAGTGTCTTACGTCAACTCTATACCTTCTCTACACTAAAAAATAAAAGAACCTGCGATGATTCACGGTCTGGAAAAAGTTTCCGTTCTTGCGTTCCCACGTCGCAATTAAATTGCCATTGCGGTTACGTAGGTAAGGAGAAAAAGAAGAACGGTAGCTAACGAGGTGCAAGCCATCCTCATCGGTTATGTTAACGTCTGCACGGAAACGGTGGCGGAGGATCGCGAGGCACGCCGCGAGCGGAAGCAGCGCAGACGGCGAGACACGGGCAAGACGACGTTACTCCTCGTCGTTGGTTCGCCGGGGACGACCTTGTCGATCGACGACATGCAGACGGCGTCCGTACCGTTCGCGGAAACTCGTGGCGCGCGCGACGAGCAGACGGATTTTACGAGTAGGCTAGACAGAAGTACAGTAGCGCGCCGGTTAATTGTCGCGGGAAGGGCAACGCACGGATAATGGTCGAATAGCAGGACGAACTTTCGCCGTGGTCCCCTTCTCATTACGATCACGTCCTCGCCGCTCGTCGCGTCTTATTACTTTCTGTATTCTTTTCCCTTGCACATATGCACGTTATACGCTTGTCTGTGATGTATGTAAAGTATGTAATGTATGTAAAGTAAGCTGTTTTATATTTATCTTCTTGCTCGACAAGCTGGATTTTTATTTAACAAATTCAACGACGACATTGCTTCTAGTAAACGAATGCACATTTTCTCATGGTGAAGTTGGCGCAGTAGATTTGGTGTGCACTAGTCAGACGGACGATACAGTACATATCGCTACTCACGTAATTTGATTAACACAGTTCCTTTTATTAATGAATATAATAAGATTGCTTCTGGTAAAAGAATGTATGTACATTTTCTCATAGTGAAGTTGGCGCAGTAGATCTGGTATTCACTAGTCAGACAAACGATACAGTACATAACGCTACTCACGTAATTTAGTTAACACAGTTCCTTTTATTAATGAATATAATAAGATTGCTTCTGGTAAAAGAATGTATGTACATTTTCTCATAGTGAAGTTGGCGCAGTAGATCTGGTATTCACTAGTCAGACAAACGATACAGTACATAACGCTACTCACGTAATTTAGTTAACACAGTTCCTTTTATTAATGAATATAATAAGATTGCTTCTGGTAAAAGAATGTATGTACATTTTTTCATAGTGAAGTTGGTGCAGTAGATCTGGTATGCACTAGTCAGACAGAGGATACAGTACATGAAGCTACTCACATAATTTAGTTAACACAGTTCCTTTTATTAATGAATATAATAAGATTGCTTCTGGTAAAAGAATGTATGTACATTTTCTCATAGTGAAGTTGGCGCAGTAGATCTGGTATTCACTAGTCAGACAAACGATACAGTACATAACGCTACTCACGTAATTTAGTTAACACAGTTCCTTTTATTAATGAATATAATAAGATTGCTTCTCGTAAAAGAATGTATGTACATTTTCTCATAGTGAAGTTGGCGCAGTAGATCTGGTATTCACTAGTCAGACAGACGATACAGTACATAACGCTACTCACGTAATTTAGTTAACACAGTTCCTTTTATTAATGAATATAATAAGTTTGCTTTTGGTAAAAGAATGTGTGTACATTTTCTCATAGTGAAGTCGGCGCGGTAGATTTGGTGTGCACTAGTCAGACGGACGATACAGTACATATCGGTACTCACATAATTTGATTAACACAGTTCCTTTTATTAATGAACATAATAAGATTGCTTCTGATAAAAGAATGTATGTACATTTTCTCATAGTTAAGTTGGCGCAGTAGATCTGGTATTCACTAGTCAGACAAACGATACAGTACATATCGCTACTCACATAATTTGATTAACACAGTTCCTTTTATTAATGAATATAATAAGATTGCTTACACGAGCAAGAGTCTAATTCAACCGACAGCATTAAAACAGGAAACATAATGAGGCGAGCCCGTGCTCCCGTAAAGAGCTTGTTTATGGCGAACGTCACCCCCGGAGCGAGGTCCGGGCGAATCTATCTGAAGAGCTGTTCGTCGATAGTCACCGGGATTGGGCGGCGATTTACGTCGAAAGTTGTAGCGGGGGATAAGGTGGCCGTGGGCCAGAGGAGCCGTTTAACCAACGATAAATTCGCCCGGTTCCTCGCAGCCCTGCGGCCGATTCGCGGCGGGCAAGTATAAAAAAGTCGATTCCGCGGCGGAGCGAACGAGTTCTCCCGGGTTCTCCGATGTGGAAAAAGGAAGACGCTGAAAGTGGCGGCTACGAGGACACAGACGACCGAGTAGGGAGCGACGAGGAGGAGAAGGAGGAGGAGGAACAGGGGACAGTTTGTGCGCGACTCGGAGACGAGAGGAAGAGGATGGCCGGGGTCTCTCTTCTCGGCAGTGGATAAGGAACAGACTTCGCGGTCGACGGGGCCGAAGGAGTGAGGGTTCGTTAAATATACGAGTGTATTGAAATTCCGGGCGGAGAGACAGGGCGCGATGGGACCCGGTCGTTGTGGAAGGACAAGATCGCATGACGGCTCGAGGGCTTGGGAGCCTCCCGCTGTTTTGAATACGATCCTCCCGCCCGTAAGTTCTCTCCGTGTTCGCCGGCGATCCGATGCGTGCAAGCGAACCGACGACCGTGGCCCGTTCTACCGCGGGGACGACGACGACGACGACGACGACAACGACCCGACGCGGCTCTCCGCCACGCATACCGTCGTCCACTCTAATTTGAATGTAACAACGTTCCGTTCGCCCGCAATCCGATACCATCTCCGTGGACCCCTCTCCCCCCGCCGTGCGCTTCTTACCACGGTCGAGAGATCGGCCCCGTTCGCCTTTATTTCTTCCCCTTTCCGTGTCTCCCTCGCGGTGTCCCCTTGATGTCGCTGCCGCCGAGATCACGGACAAAGGGTATCATTACCGGATCGAACATGATTCTTTGATTTCAAAAGGAGGGTGTAGGCATCGCGCGCTCGTTCGCCAGCGTGAAATTGTACGAGGTAGACCCCGTGTTACGAGTTAAGTCCGTGTCATTCAATTTATTGAAACCGACTGCTTTCTTTGGAATAAAGAAAGAGGGTCGGGGAACAGGGTAAGGTCTCCTGTGCACTAGGAGGACCCAATGAGGAGAATGAGGCGATAATTGATACAAAATGATATTCTTTATTGTTCGAAGGAAATCGCTCCTACGAGCACAAGTTCCCGTTGCTTATTTAAATGCACCAAATACGATACACGGAATCGCGTCGTCGCTTCTCGTACCTTCGGCATCATGTAACCTAGCCGCGGCAAATTTTTACGGTTACATTACGTTTTTCGTAACCGATACAAATCGACGAGTATCGCCGGACGTAAATATCACCGTTGGTTATCAAACTGATCGTGAATTTCCAGGAAAAACGAAAGGGGCTCGCGAGAGACATAATACAAACGTCATTTCAAGGAACGAAGTATCGAATGGTTCATCGAGTAGAAC
>SHCU01001543.1:9838-20005 GCA_004307685.1 Ceratina australensis | reverse complement strand
AAAAAATGTACAGGGAATAAAAGGACGCTGTTAAAAAATATGTCAGGCAGAATGGTATCAGATTATGAAATAATTATTCAAATAGATATTCGAGAGAAACTTGTACACGTTGATGGACAAATTTCACTTACAAATTGCTAGCTCGAGTCGAGTCTGATCAAACTTGTAGTTACACTACTTGGTCCGATACACGGTATACAAGAGCAGAGATGGATTGGCTCATTGCGAAGGGAAGTATTGGCAGACGTGTTTCCTTGAATCGAGTGTGTTATTACGCGGGAACAGTGCGAGAGAGGAAGTGCTACGAATCGGTTGGACATCGAAAACTTCGGAGTGAATCGTGTACGCGTGAGAAGTTTGCGAGGACGGCGATGCGGCGAAGATGCTCGAACATGCATCTCGAGGAAAACCATGTCTCGGGAAAAAAGCGGGGTCGAGCCGTGATGTTTCCTGGAGATTGGTCGAGCCGAGATCGAGACGGTACTCGTGCCGAGGAGCTGTTTAGAAAGCAAGCACGTCCGAGTCCATCGACGAATGGACAAGAATCGATATCTGGATCTATCCCGATGAAAGAGAGGAAACTCCCTCAAGCTGGAGGACTTGTGTCCTACATAAAAACTTATCGTCCGTGGAATGCCTTCGCGCTACGTTATCCGAACCTCCATTTCCTTTTAATTAAATCGATACTTCTTTTGAGATATTTCTTGCTACCTAACGGTTTGACAAGGATGAATAGACTCTTTCAATGTTTTCTTTTGACTCTATATTATCTCTGGTTTTATTCGATCATTTTATAAAAAATTGAACTCAATTCCGAAAGATGCGATTCTCATTTTTAAACTGTTAATAACGGATGTGTAATGATAAAACGTTTCTATAAAACGTGAAAATAGTCAGAGACGACTGTTGGCGACAGAACGTTCATTCACGGGAGTAATATTGGCGACAGGGAAACGTGAGGCACGTCACTGATGACTCCTGTGCCTTGAGACTTGGCATCAGGTCACCCGGGGGATTTAACGCTGGAAACTGGTTATCTTGGATCGTGATACGCGATACCAGCTAACTCCGGGAACCGGTGTTGACTACTCCTGGGTCATGGAGCTGGCTACTGATAATCAGCGAGCTATTGGACACGACGCGCGACAATAACTTGTTGTTAATGTCCAAGATTATTATCTTAATCTAGCTATGGACCAAACATTGCGCGAACGTGTATACATTTTAGTATTTTTATTAAGGGTTTCTAATTATATTAGCTCTCTCCTAAATCACTTTATGGTTGGAGATAGAAGTCAAGAGAAAGTAGTGAGGCACTTTTAGCAACTTTTCGTTGTCAGTAATTATTTTAAGGGAAACTGTCTAACTTGGATGTTTTTCGCCAATTTGATGAAGTCACGACAATCTCGGCGAATAAATGTTCTCTTCAACGGAACAAATTGTATCCATTTGAGTTTCTCGTTAACCGAAGCGCGCAGACAATTTAGCGATAAGGAATCGACGGGGCTAAAGTTGTACGGGTCTACGATTCGGACGCAGACCGTAGCAGCAGCCACGTAAACGTAAGACAACGAGAGAGAAAGACAGAAAGAGAGAGATAGAGAGAGAGAGAGTGAGAGAGAGAGTAGCCATGGATCCCCGTGGATCGGAAGCCGTGTCGCCGGTGCTTCTAATCGAATTATTTAGTTAGGTCAGGTTAACTCTAGTTCGGTTAGCGTCACAGCAGCCGGATCCAGGGGTTACTCAACCGACTTCAACTCCAAATTCTATTTGCTTACAATAAATCCTCCCTTATTCTACTATTCGTCGATCACTCGATTTGATTAGCTGTCGATCCGAGTTATAACCGCATCTAACCTGACCAACGATTGTTTCCCCTAGGATCCCCGTAATTCTCAACGGTTCTTCGACGAATCTAACTCGGTTATGCTTACGACCGCGGTTTGATTTATGACACGCGTCAGTCGGGAACAATATGTCGTTGCAGCCGTTTCCAGGGGATGCCTCCCTACTCGTGATTTACGAGCACCTCTTCGAAACTCGTTCAATTTCAACCTCCTTTCGCGAGGACCGTGGCCCGTTCTCCATCCACGTTTTTTTTTCTTGCGGACCTTGAAACTTTTCATTGATCGATCTCGCGATCATACCGAATCGAGGCTATTTACGATGGAAGCCCCCGTCGTTTCGCTCCGGGGCCACAAAAGGTTCCACGCGGAAAAGGTGGAGAGGTAGGAGAGGGGAGGGGTCGGAGGGATGGCAGAATGAGAGAGGAATCGATCCGACGGCTCTGCAGGAAAATCCGTCGAAGCTGTTGCGGCTATAGGAAGGAAGCTCAAAGCCCTCTTGTTAACATCGAAAGGGCTGACAAAGCACGAGCACACAGACGTAGAATGTATATATATACAGGTACACACAGGTGAAGTGGAAGATAGCGTAGAGAATGAAACCGTCTAAGAAAAGGTTGACTGTTTGTGGCCGGAGGAAACGTTATCTCCGGCCATATTCGAATCTCTTAATTGCGTTATTTGCATGGAGACGAGGCCCGTCCGCGGATCGAGTCTCGGGCGAATATCAACGACCGGATTTCTTGTGAAATTTCGCGCGGATTAAACGGACGGCGCGGCGATGGCAAAAAAGCTTCGGGGACAAGCGGCGTTAAGCTGTCTGCCGGCGGTAAGCCGTCCTCTTCTCTGCCTTTTTTCTCGAGCCGAGCATGCATTATTTATGCGGCCAGCTTAGAGTGCGCCGAGCTTTATAAATTTCGAAGGGGAATCTGCGTTAACGTTGAACACGCCGGCTATATCGGAGTATTCCATCACGACTTATCCATCCTCCAAGCCAATTGTCGATGAGTTCTACGCTTTGACGAGGAAGCTGTAGAGATCGTTGGACTTCGTGTTACTCGATTCATACAATGTTTTTAACTTCAGAACTTTTTTAATAGCTCGTGTAGTAAACTGTAAGTTCATGATTAAATTGAGTATGAACTTTCAGTTAAAATATGTAAGGTTTCAATCTTTATTCTGCGTAATCGTGATAAATATTGTAACGCTATCCGAGTTCATCTATAATTTAATTACCCAAACGGAGATTGACGCGACCCAAATTATATACTTAGAAAGTCGTATATACATATCTTCGTATACGAATAATTCAGACACGACCTCATAAATTCAACTTTATTTATGAAGATTTCATTTAATTTTCAGCAGGTGATCCTTGAAAACAATTTCATAACTGAGTATTTATAAACACGCCATAGGTACTTGATCTCCCGGGATCCCAAGAAGGATTGCCTCTGGTTTACGTAAAATGGAAAATCGTCCATCAATGTTTATCTAGCTTTCTTTTAGAGAAGAGCCAAGATTGGCCGCGGCCCGCGTTAAGATTCTGACAAATCTCGAAGCACGCGACCAGAAAGAAGAATGCCGGGCTCAGGCGTGCATAAAGGGCGCGTTCAGGGGTGAAATCTGTTTCCTTTCGGGATACACCATTTTCTGGGATTACAAAATACTTCGACAGTCGGCTGCCACGCGGAAAAAGTAAAAGCCTCCTGATCGAAAGCCAGTTCGGATGTGAAGGAAATAAAGGGTGCGATGGCGCGCGAGGAACCCGCGCGGGGGAAGAAATTCCGCGGAACTGACGGGGAACGAAAACGGGGTTGAAGAGTAGAAGGAAAAACGTAAGAAGAGGAGGAGGCAATAGCTCTGTCAATTTCACGTCCTACGAATGCTTCGTCCTCCTCCATCGAGGCGTGAACCCATATTTCCTGGACAAATATATCGCAGATACGTAAGTAAACAAATCTCTCTCGCGAGGCATTACGCTCCCCTACTGCTGCAATCCGTCTAGTGGAAATTGCATTTTTATTGACATCTCTCAGATCGAGGCTTGCGCGAAAAAACCTGCCGGGGTACAGAAATATATTCATTTTTGTACGTACGTACGTACGTACGTATCTATATCGCAGAGATCATTGAGGTCACAGGCTTATCGAGTCGCGCGCAACTCAACCGTGAGCGAAATTATCCCGCGGAGATTTCCCAAAAATTCGATCGCCGTTGTCGACTCGTTGGAAGGACTGTTTTTTCAAGTATGCTCACGGAATTCTCGTGGGGACACGCGAGAGAAATGCGGAATCGTGCGGGTCAACGCGGTGGAAAAAATTGATAAATTGCAAGGAAAGCGAGATCGTGATAAAACGAAATCAACTTTCACATTAAAAATTTGATGTCACCTCTCTCGGCGCGATGTACATACGTCCTCGCTTGATATTACCTCAGAAATTTAAGGTACAGCGACGTTAAAACGTTCATCTGAAAATCGGGCGCAATCCGCAGCAGCAAACCGATCGGATATCCAGAAAGCGGAGAAATGTCACTCGCGTAAAATTTATATCGTTCACGGATCTCGCCGGTCGGCTAGGCAGACCTGTAATCTCGACCGGGTCAAAGAACGTTTGCGGATTTAAAGGTGAGGTACCGGAATCCGATTTGTAATGACAAGGGATCGCGTTAAATTGAAGAACGACACGATGCCAGGCTGGCGGTACGACCTAGTCCGTGTCGAACATGGAAAATAACTCGTCCGTCCCTGACGAGGACCTACCACTGATATGAATGGGACAGCTATTATTCGTCGTATCGACCGTAGGAATCGCCATGCTAGACGTCTTTACTGTCCGGGAAGCGTGAGACACTTCAGGGATCAACAACTCCATAAAATCGTTCACGAGACCATCTTTAGATCTCATCAAAAGAGAGGGTTGGAAGATTCAGGAAACGTTGAAGAGTTAATAAAATTTTTGTTTAAAAAAGAATTATTATGCAAATACCATTCGGTGTTGCGAGACGAAAATTTATTGATAATTGTTGATCGGAGTAACAAGTGCGCTGGAATTGTATGTTTCGCGCAATCAGTAAAAGTTCGATTTTATTTACTCCGACGTTATTTGATTAATCTTTATGATTTTCGTGGACACGTGCCATCAGTGTTTTTTGTATGTTAAGATTCTCAAGGGAGCCCAATCACGGTATTGGAAGGCCGAGACAGATAGCGCGTGGGACGAGCGCCCACGAAAAACCGTTTAACGCGCGGGATAGAAGGTACCAGCGCGCGGCACGGAGGGCAAGAGACGTAAAGCGGCTACCGAAAAAAAGGAAACATTTTCCTCGAGCATTCCATTTCCATTCAACGAACTTTTTCCCGCGGTGTCATTCGATTTTGATCGATCGAAGTGCCTCCTCGCTCGCACAGGTTTTTCCGTTCCTCCGATGGAAAATACGTTTCCGTTGACCCAGATACGGCGACCGAAGAACAAAACGACGAGCGGGCAACGTAAAAAGGTCGGGACGTCGACCTGCCGCGAACATCAATCAACGGGAATAATTATAGCGAGAAATTCAGTAACGGGTACACCGCGATAACAGTTATCGCGCGGACGAAGATGAAAATCGATTACAAGCACGAGCAGAGAAAGGGGTCGCTTCCACTGAAACGAGCGCGTTCGTTCCTCGAACACGGCTGGTACATACACGCGCGCAAAAACTGGGGAGGCGCCGCCTATGAAACCGAGGTTAATTACCATGTCGAAACAGCCATCGCGAGTTTCGCGAAACCGTGACCTCGGCGCCTGTTTTGTACCCACCTTTTCCGTGGGTTGCGGTTCATTGTTCGACGGGAATCGACTCGGTAAGTGGGCCATCCCCGACAACGAAGGCGCGAAACCGTTGACAGGGTGTCGATAACCCTTGAACCATAGGAAATGGAAAGAGACCGGGGGTGGTTAGGTAGAGAGAGGGTAGAGGTGAACCGGAGCTGCGGCAATCGAACTCGTACAATACCGGTAATATCTCCTTTTCGCGAAGAACGAGGGTGATTCCGAGGACGGCGAGTTCATGCCATCCCTTGATCCCGTTCCGCTGTCATAAACAGTCCACGTGCACACAGGGACACGACCGTTTTCGCCATTCGATTCTCAAAACCGTCACGCAAGGAGCCGATATTAAAACTCCGACTGAGTAGTCCACGACGATCCTCCTTGAATTTCGAGAAACGAGGGATTTTAATCGACAAAACTCGTCGCTTCGTTTCCCCATTCCAACCGCGGCCGTCGCCGAATCAACGGGATGGAGGCTCGTTTCGGAGCGAAAAGCCTTGTCGACTTCGGGGAGTAGTAACGGCGGCTGTAGGGGGGATTTCATTAAGCGTCATGCTCGACGTGCAATCACTGCGACAAATTATACCGCTTCGTCGATACCGATCGAACGGCTTGGCACGCCGGGGAAGAACTTTGGCCGGCTACGTGGTGTATTCATTAACACCGAACGAGAAATACTGTTTTACAATGCCTGTCGAGCCTGTCGGAAAACAATCGGGCAAAAACCTATAGACTTTTCGATCTTGAACGTTTAATCGACTTCCGATTAAAATTCGTTAATATCAGAAAGTTCGCGCGGGTCACGAGGAAGTTGGTTGCCAGACATAGCATCGGTTCCCAGCTCTATCGTTCAACAGGCACGAAACAATTTCAACTATGAAACAACGTACGTAGTCGCGGGGAACTTTACCTGGGTATCCACCACTTCATCTCGTTTCATCGCCGGGGCCGCAGCGCCGCGTTAAGACGTCGATCCCTTTCGAACGCGGACTTCATTTGCCCTCGGAACTTCGAGGTGTTTCCAATTTACGCCGGAGCATCGTGAAACTTTGATGAAGTTTCGGCCACTGATTCAAGACCCCATAACCGGCGGACCAGATGGTTACATGTCGAGTCGATTCCGATTGATCATATATTTGATGCAATTTGCGGGCGCGGTATACGCGCGCCTTTCGCCCGACCGACCCCCGGACGCTATTAATCATCGCCCGCGGATGATAGCCGATTCGCGAGTACGCCACTTCGGGGCCGTCGTTACCGTTCTTTCGTTACGGTAAACCGACACAAACGATTTCTCTCGTTTCAGTTCTACGCGATACGCTCCATAGATTACGGTCCGCCTTTTGAGTGATGGAGTTTGTTAATAGAGCTTGCTAATAATATGGATGATAAATTATTGACAGTTCCTTTGATCGGATATTATTGCCAACCGATTCAAGTTTAATCGTTATTGGAATATTCACGTGTCCCGGTATATCTATTAATTGTTTCAATAATTCTCTCTATTATGATATGTTATAGATCTAGGTAAAGGATGTCATTGAATAACTACAATTATTCATAACAATCTTCATACGGTTTAAAGTCCATATTTTTCTCCGAAAATAGAGCACGCTCCTCTCCTATGCAAATAGTTCTAATATTATTCTTCACTCGGATCTGTCTGCTTCCATTTAAACGAAAATTATTCCAAGCAACGATTCAAATGTTTCCACGTCCCGAAGAGACCGCCAAAAATCTCGTGGTTATTTAAAAAGAAAATTATTTCAAACCAGTCTTTCACACAAACGTAACGGAGTAACGCTCCGGTATTAAAATCCGTATTCGCGAATTACAAACGTTCCGTTAGAGGAGGTACGATGGAAAATCCTGAAAATGAAGTGTTCTCTAAGCAGCTCGTGCTCCTCATCCTTTCAAGAACAGCTTTTGATGCTCTCGAAGGCTACTACCATTCTGTCTCTCTCTCTTTTTCTCCTGGTTCAAGCCAAATTACCTCGACGCAGTCGTCGTAAACAGGATACTTGAAAGGATGCCGGATTATAATCCCAAAGCGGGCTCGGCTCGTACCGAGCGCCTGTGGACATCCCCAAGTTAAATGCGATTTGCTTCTCGCAGGGACACTGATACGAAACGTATAAAAGTTTACGTGATACGCGCTGACCGTTTTTTACCTGCTCTCGAGGTTGTTCAAACTGCCCCTGCCGTTCGAGCCCAATATTAAAAGCAAGCACAGGAAACGTCAAACGGAAGTAACTTTGTTTTAGTAACAAACTATAGACCTGGCCCTCGTCGCTACGCGGCACAAACGAATTTGTGCGATGGAACATAAAAGACATTAAAGGGTGAATTGTTATTCATCGTTTAAATACGGTTTAGAAATATCATCGCTCATGACGTGTGAAATTTCTGCTATGTGTTACACTAATAATAAACCAGGGAGGAATTCAATATTTCTCTAATAAATTTCTTACTTTTCACGTGTAGTTTGATTCTCAAGAGACCAGCACGTTTCCTCAGCACAATATACTTAAAACTTCTAGCTAACGTTTCTGAGACTATTAAATACATATGCTGAAGAAGATCCTTGGAGAAATTTAGACACAGCGATAAATCATAATGAATAAGCGTAGCTGTGGTATTTATTACTAATCCACCAAGACTGTCTTACGAATTTTCAATATTTTCGACAGCTATAGACTCCCCGTCGCGATGATGCAAAAGTCGATGACGTGATACCGTGCTGTCTTCGCGGGCTTCGAGAGTAATCTATGAATTTAACAGACGGTGTCTCTGTTCCTTCGTTATTCCATCATTCACGATCAATGTTCGCGATACTTTGGTATGGGAAACGTCATTACGAACTGTCCAGATTACGGCTGGCAAATGGGACTTCTTTATTAAGGACTGATAAGCCTGTCGAAATATTTCGATTCGATAGAACATATAGCAATTTTTCTCGTCCGGAAGAAATCTATAGAGTAAAATTTTAACAAGACTAAAAAACAGTAACCTAAATTAATTTTTGCAAGCAAATCTGACAGATTTTCGGTACATTTCCATATATGATAATTAGAAACGGAATTTTAAACACGGGAATAGTACCGCGCGTAAAATTGCAACGTTATACGCTCTGCTTCTGACACTTGTATCGGTGAACGCGGGCCAGGAAAATCACCGGGAGAAAGATCCTTCGCAAGTTAATTTCCCGCGACGTACGTTATCTAAAAGCAGCATCTGTCCGATATAATCGGTAATGGCCGTCGGCGGTGGATATCTCGTCGGGAGTTTCCACCGTCGGGTCACGTAGCCGGGGTCTAAAACGGGCACGTTGCCCTTCATTTGCTACGAGCTGAGACAGCAACGGTCATCCGTTATTCCCGCGCTCTGCGAACGGATTTAGGAGAACGGAGAACGTGAACTGGCACGAGATATTCTATCCGAGACGATTCTGAATCCTGTTTTTTCTCCTTGACGGTTCATTCCTGTATCTCTTTTATTCCTACGGAGTTATATTGCAAACTCGAGATCGAATTAGTCCGACGATGGGATAACAAAACTGAATCGTGATTTTACTCACGTCGTCGTTAAAATGCAACGCGTTATAAAAAAGATAAGAACATTTTCAAGCGCGAGGTATAGCAGTGTTCACGGTGTGCTACGAGTCTTAAGCAACCAGGATTTCGAAGCTGAGCGACAGAGAACTACATATTCCTTGTCCAAAGGATCCTTTGAAAGTATTATACGTATACGGTGCAAGGAGAGATGAAGAGTCACGTTTGCCCGAAATCTCGGAACAAGTCGGCCTTAACGCGGAGGCGGATTTAAGTGTTTACAAGGTTGCATGAAACTCGTATAACGCCGACGATCAGCGTACCAAAACGTTATTCAGGCTAGCCGGCATCTAGCTCTCGCGTCTTAAGAGGATAGCGTGGTTTCGCCCTCTGGAGAATGGAAAACGGATTTCCGCGGTTTCAGGGACATCTAACTTGCTGAGAAGCTCCTCGGCATACCCGTTAACGAGGACAACAGTGTGCTACAATGACGTCGATTAATGCTTCGAACCAGTGCTACTGCTGCTCCTTCCCTTGTCTTGGTCGCCGCTTAATTGGATGTCTCATCTATAGATTCGGTTGTGTTCGAGCAAACGTAGCTCTGTTAAGTAGCGACTGCTATTTTCGTTACGGACTCCAATTTTCAACATTATCGTGAAATCATAATTTATCAATAATTTATAGATACAAATTTTATAATAACGCAGCGAGTCTTGTAAATCTTAATTATAGATTAGGGCACTTGTCACGTTTAATCCCTTGAATACCAGGAGAGCCAGAGAATAGTCGTGATCCGTGTTAAGTCAGACGACACGTAAACGAGGCGAGCTGAGAGGACCGTACGTGAAGGATCGTACGTGGAAGTTGCACGGGTTGGAAAATCCTCAAGGATACTTGACACAGGTCCGGTCATCCTTCAAGTAGTTTCGAAAGGCTTCAGAAACTCCTCAGAACTGT
>SHCU01001541.1:0-10971 GCA_004307685.1 Ceratina australensis | reverse complement strand
GTAATATTCTATAAAACTAATTTGAAATTGTAACACTTGTATTAAATATCAATTACATTTATTATGTTAAATCTTCTACTCCAGCAGATAATGTAGACGCCAGTTGTTATCGAGCCACCCTGTATATTCTTATTGCGTGCCTAAAGAAATTTCTAAAGTCTAATCCTGATATTTATAAGAGTATTTACGCAAGATTTTTCGCTATTAAATCTGGCGGAATGAAAGATCAAAGAATGGAGTTTTATCGATTAACTTTTAATTGCCACTCCAACCCTTTGATGTGGACGGCAGTGAATAAAGAAAAAAATGAAAGCCGGGCCCTGGGAAGGAAAATCACATCCGGTGGATCGGTTTTGGCACCGACGTACCACCGCAAAGTGACGAGGATATCCATTACTTGCCAACGGGGATACGGGGTCAGTAGGTGTCAATTAAACCGAAATGGCACGCTAATGAACAAAAGCTCCGCGTAATCCGGCGCGCGAGGACCTATTATTACCCTGTCAAGTAAGTGGTTTTCTTTCGACCGGTGTCCGGTCTGGGAGAGATAATAATTGGCCAGAAACCGCCGATGGGAACACCTCGCTCGCGGTCGCTAAAACCCGCTTCAGGTAGCTTGTGAATCGTGCAAATATTGAGATTTACAAATAGAGACGACATCGATTTTCGCGTTTCCAATACCTGTGTATTGGAAAGACACATTGGAGAGACACGTCTGTACGTGTCTCAGCCTTCGGTATATTTCATTAAAATTTATCATAAATATAACAATTCCTTTTACAGCTTTTAACTGTGTACAAATATTTACTAGCTGTATCTACTAATAACACTTGATAAATTAAAATATTTTATTAATGTACTTACTTTCATTAAAATTAAATCCTCTTTTTCGAAAAGATTCAAATTTTATATATAATTATTACAAAAATTTTTCTATTTTATAAAAATGTATTGATGAATATCAAATCTGTTTTTATTAAATTCGTCGAACTTACCAATAATTCTCACGGTTTTCGTGTCGTCAATAAGCGTCGCCGTTGAATTTATATTATAACCTTGTGTTATACAAGCTACAATATCGCGTTCAATTATCGTAAGATCCTGTTAAAACGATTCCCCCGTTTTACTCCACCTTGGCCGCCGGTTATTATCTCTAGAACTTTCGCCAAGAAAAAATAAAGCACTAACAAAAAATTAGGACGCGGGATCGAATAAGAGTGAAAGCGGTTGATTGCATCATAGCGCGCACGGGCAAGAACAAAAATTGCCTCATTACTTTTTTCCATCGGGAAGGTAATCGAGGAAAGGTTGTGGCTCGGTACGGTGGCCGAAATAACCTGGTCAGATCACTGATACATACAATCGTTCCATTTACAAAACTTCGTCACAATTGTTTCGGTAGTGTTTATAAAAACTTGTAGTGTTTAATAATCCGAATATTCATGGTATTGGTTGTCAGCTAAAAAAATTTCCAGATTTTTTTTAATCCAATATTCATTCACTTTTATTTTTTCTTTTTTTTTGTGTAGTTTTACATATGGCACGCAGTATTTTTTCGTGCACATTCAATTATTTTACAAATGCATGGAATCCGTAAATTACATGTTTGTTACATGCACTGCTGGATCAGCCGTATTTCTCCATTAAAAAACTGTTGTTTTCACTGGTTTGGTAGTTCTAACAGTAATTGATAAATATGTTCCCATAACTGATAAATCAATTCTCTTTGTGGAAATTCATGTCCGTGAAGACAAGATACAGCGGATAATCCACAGCAGCGCTGCGAGACGTGGTAACGGGTGACGTTATAAAATGTCCCTTTTGTTCCTACAACGTGGACGCGTCAAATGATTAATGGTATTATGAATTTCGCTTCATAACGACGATAAGCCATGTACGTAACGCTGCTGATATGTAATAATGGAAACGTAATAACAACAAAGGAATTGTTTCTCGAATGGATCAAGAGCAACACTGTTCTTCTTTATTTTTCGTATAAGAAAAAATATGATGAAATCCAGATTAATGACTAGGATAAAATAAGTTGGATCTTTTGATAATATTTCCGATAAAGTGAACGGACACGGGGAAAAAACTGGGGGCCAATCAGGCGAGCCGGTTTGAAGGAACAGTGTAAATCATTTTAACACCAGGCCATTAACCAGCGTCCAATTAAATAATGAAAATAATTAACGAAAAATCGAGCGAGACCGCGGGCTCATCAAGGCGGGATGAAAGAGGATAAAAAACAGGGAGTGTTCCATGGAATGTCCTTCGCAGAATCCTGTTTCGCCGATCCATTAGCGAATTAATACAGAAAGAAGCCTTCGATAATATATTCATGATTGCCACTCGATTTTCTCGTCATCGCTTGGCTGCCTTCCTTCTTCCCTTTGTGCCATCCTTTCAACCGAGGATCATTCCTTCTCATATTTAATTACCATCCTCGCCTTTTGAGAATATAAACCGTATCGGAAATAAGTTACGCGGTTTAAACTTTGAAGTTAATAAATAACTAAATAACACAATTTAACGTGCGAGTTATGAAGTATATTTAGCAAATATGAAGTATATTTAGCACAGACATATTGTTGATTGATATTAAGTTGTAGGAGTTAAGAAAAATTAAATTAAACATAAATTATTGTCCAGTGAATACAGAGAGAAACGTTGAATAATATATTCGTGACTCGATCTTCTCGTCATCGGCTGATTGGCTTCTTTTGTGCGATCCTTTCAATCGAAGATCGGGCGCCGTTCCTTTTCATGTTTAATCACTGTAATCGTCTCCTGGGATTATTAACCCCCGTTGAAAAAAAGAGTCAGGGCGTCTGGTAGAAAACCAGTCCACTTTCTCGTAATTTCAATGCTCAGGAAAAATCAATCGACTCCTTCGGCTTGAGCCTCTCGATATTCGAATACCTTGACAACTTTTAAACTCATCAACTTCAATTTCTACTGTAGATGCGACTCATTTTATTAACTGAACCGAACTTTTTACGCGAAGCTAACGTTCATGTACCACAAGGATAAAAATGTGTAATATATAAATATATATTAATGAGATAGTGAACGATCAGAAATAGCTTAAACGAGAAATCTAATTAGGTGTCAAAGTCTTTAAGATTTTATATGAGCGACATTAATTGGCTACTTCGTTATCAGAAAATAGATAAACGGGTCAGAGGCAGCACGTGGCGTTAATGAAGGTTTTTCTATTTTCACTCCAGCTATTATTAATCTCATTTTTAAAGTCAAATTCTATTTTTCAATCTTAAAATTATAGATGGAATACTCGAGACAGAAAGTTAGATGACCCAAAAAACATCAATAAAGATTTCATCCTTCGAACCGACATCACACGTGTTTCGTTTGGTATATAAAAAACTCCACGATTTAATAATTCAGCAGGTTTCAACAGATTCGGCACGGTTTTCTTAGCTAGGAGTAATGTCACGCGACCTCTGAACCATGGTACCGTTCTTCGATTACCAAACGGCTACGATATGGAATCCTGCTTTTACTTACGCGGCGAATCTTTTTCTTTTTCTGTCCGATTAAAATGGAGATCGAGAAGAAACAAGCTTGATCGGGTAACGGTAAACTCAGACGGCAGGTCAGTGTGTAGATCGTTGCGAATAAAAAGAGAAGTGGTTCATGGTGTCTAGATATGCTAAATATCCCTCACCTGTTTTTCAAACGAACATTACCCAATGTCATTTCCTACTATCAATATCCGTTATCATCGAAGCAAACGAAGCTCTCTGAATTTTATTTTTTATCGAGGAACTTTCGTACTACATTTTTTGAACAACTAGGAAATTATGTAAGAAACGAGATCGCTCGTCATTTCTCAGCTAAGGGCATAGCGGGGGCAACGTTTCCTTTCTTGTCAATCATAATAATCGAGAGACATAACAGGGGATGATGTAACACAGAAAGGGCCTGTGAACCTATAACCTTGTTCGACGCGTTGATGCGGGTAACTTTGTGCCACGTTTCAAGTACGCGCAGATCATTTTAAATGTGCATTACAGCAGGTCCTCCGTTAATTAAAAATTAATAGAATATTGAGGTTAAAACTAATTCGTTTACGATGAATAAAATCAGTATTTTCTTGGAAATTCGAAAATGAAACTGAGAATTGAGACGCGAATTCGAAATCAACAAACAAATCGATAATCAATAAGAAGAGGTAAAGCATAAGGTGGTTTTCTATTGAATCTATAAAATCGGTTTTGTCTCTCCTGTAAATCTTGAATTTCACATATTTCACAAAATATTATATACGTATTGCTTCCAAAAATGTAACGGTAAATGCAATCCTGAAAAACGAACGAGCTATTTCTGTAAAAACGTAAACGAGTAAATAACGAGGCTGTTGTTCCCGAAGGGTTTTCCGTAATAATTGTTTTCTAGCAAGCCCGGGGCCGGTGCGAAATAGCGTTAAATATTTGACGGGCGCAGAGTGTTTACGTTTAAATATTTACGATCATTATCGAACGGTCGCGTCGTATCGGCGCGATTTTCGCGCGGAAATAAATGGCGTGGGGAATTATCGCACGCGGTACCCGAAACGGGAAAAATGTACCCGCGTGAATAATCGAGGCAGATGGTATCCCGATCTCGGGAATTTTGTTCAATTGAAATTGTTCGCGGGTAAATCCTCCGGCTCATCGAATATTTCCCCAATCATTCCGACGATTCGAATTATATATGAATAACAGTGTAATTTAATCTGCACGCGCGTCTACTCTATTTAATTCCTCTCTGCCAGATTGAATTAACGCGATTGCGAAAAACAGATGGATAATTCAACGAAAAAACAGTCCACTTGATCTAATAAATATTATACAAAGAAATTGAAATCTCTTCAAACGAACTACTTCAAGTAGATTCTATAGTAGATACTATATTTATATCTATCTATCTATTACATTTATCTATGTATTGTATCTATCTATTATTTATATCTTAGGTGAAACATAGAAATATTCAAGTAAGAAAAATTACAGCGTTAACTCAATCGAATCTTTGATTTTCCATAGAAATGGCCGATTGAAACGATCGCAGTAAATTCTTAATGGAACATTGTAACGGGTATAAGCAAACAGTAAATGGGATTACGCATCGAATTAGCGAATTAAAATCTGTATAGTGGCCTCGTGCGGTGATATGTACACGATCTAAACACACTCGTCGCTTCGTGATAAATAAAGAGAATTGGAATTGGGATCGAAATTAGCACCGAATATTTCGTTGCGCATTTGCCGATACCGGCACGGTTAGGATAATTAGATCAAGTTTGATCATTTATTACCGTCCAGCTATCCCACGGGTCACCTCACCTCACCGTTCTCATACAGTCCCGTCCAAAAGTATTAGGACTAATCAATTTGGAAAATCATCAAAAATCAAACTAAATATATACTATGGCTAGTAATATTGTCTTAAATCTACCAAATTATACGATCAAAAATATATTATGTAAACTAAAAAATCGAAGCATCAAAATTACACTTCATTGAAATAAATTATTTGTTAAATTCTTAACGATAGAATTTATAAACTATTGAGTACTAGTTAATTCTTTATCGAATTACTGGAATTGCAGGAAAAGTCCTAATGGACATGATGGCACCCTGCACATAAAGTCATTTTTATAATCTAACCTCAAGTAATAACAGGAAATGGAAAATTTCATAGTATCCAGATTTTTGTATCACCTTACTTTTCACTGAGGTATTAAGATCACTTTCAGTTTTTTAAATGGAATGTCCACGTGTATGCAGAGTTGATGGTGAGCTTACGATAGAGCCTGGTTATTTGATTCCTCGAGAGCAGCACGGTCTGGTGGTGGACGGATGAAGAGATAACGTCGTCCACGTGAAAAGACGTTTTCTCATCAACTCGAAGACGAATCGCCGCACGGTGTCCCGGTCCCGGATGCACGTACGCGAAAGCAATTTCGCGAACGAAACAAAAGAGAATCGCGGATCTCCGCGTCACGGTAATAAAGCCGAGTTATCCCAATTCCCGTATGGCCCGTACTGTTCTTCCTCGTCCCGTCATGTCTATCCCCCTCCACCCTCTCCATCTCCAACGGTCTCGAGAGCAATTTGCCAGATACATTCGAATTTCGGACTTGTCCGTCTCCCTCGATTCTCATTTCGTGCCATTTCACCCTTTGTTTCCCGGGATCAGGGAAATCTAGATTTAGGCCGCACAAGGGAATGACCCATCTTTCAATTCAAATATCTGGTTTATCTGTGTTACAACAACTTTTTTATGCACAGCGAAATATTTATCAGATTTGGAATATTTGAACCTTGAATCATGCACTCTGCTTTCCAAGTTTTTATGCATTTTATATAAACCTTATAGAGTCTGCTATTTCATTTGTTTGTTAAATGCATAAAATAATTACCATGCGAGATGAGTTGATAAAGACAAACTATGGATAAAATGTATTATAAAATTGTTTCATGACGCTTATTGGATGAGTGCATTCACGTACAATATGTACGCTGCTTTTAATATTTCGTACGTGCATTTTTCTACCTTACATTTCCTGAATATTCAATTCTCTTATAAATGGGTTATTGGCTCCACAATAATATTCAAGAGTTATCTCGATAAATAAGTGACTACGAAACGAAACTTGTAAAAATATAATTAGTATAATATTAATTTTTTATATTTTCATGCATCGCATCTCTGTTTCTCGCATAGTCTAATAATTGGTACCACTGACTGAATCACAGTCACCAAATACACTTTCTAACGCGCGTGAAAAGTGTATAAATAGAAATCTTACGTGCTATTTCAAGCTGTTTAATGGATGTAGTTCGAGACGCTATTGCGTTTTACTACCTATATCAAAGTTCAGTGAACAGAAATAGATGTTGGGCTTTCAAACTTTTAGTGAGTATAATTGAACGAGAATGATCTGGAAATAGTAGGAGTATCAGTTTGTTCCCATTCCCGTCAAAATTGTTGACAGAAGTGTTTCAGCTTTCTGACAGCCTAAAGCCTCCTGAACGCTGCGCCAAGATATACGCTTATTGGAAAGCCAGTCGCGTTCCACTTCTTACATTCAACTAAATTTCACGTTGACTGCCATCCATAAATATCCATACACATTAAAAAACTTGAATACGAAATTTAATAACTTCTTTTATATTAGATGTATTTTTTTTCAGATGATAGAAAGATTAGGTTTCTATATGATGCACAACGAAATGTTAAAAAAAAATTGCTATAGATTGAACTTAAAAGTGTAAAGGGGACATTTTTTATTAGACTTTCTAATTGCTGGATCACTTTCATAATTACCGGGTTAATTGTAGAAATTACATTTTTGTGTGGGATTTATAATTGTATCGCGCCGTCAGACGGTCAAACATTCTTGCCGTTTAATTTCACGCTTCCGCGAGCGTCAAATGTATAAAGAAGCCTGATAACAAGAGCAGTGCGACGGTATTTCAAGGGGAGGCCGCGAGATGCGAGGCAAGAATGGCGGCACTCTCGAAAAGTAATGCAACGGGGAAATGAGCCTCTTAAGGGGCACGGTTACGAGGTGATACATAAAAGCTGCCAACGAGACGCGACCGTTATCGTGTTTCCACGAGTTTGAGGAACGGCCGCCACTTCCAACCAGATAGCTCGTCGATGTTGTCGCCCGTCTACTCGGTTTTTCTGAATCGTCCGAGAAATTTCTCTCGTCTGGCGGGACGACAAAAAACTACTCGAGTTCGCCTGTTCGTAGATTTATTAAAATTTCACGCGAGTGCTTCTTCACGGGGGAATCCAACCGCTGGTTCACGGACTTACCGGCTGTTCTTTCACTCTCAAATGGATAGATCTCGAGTGCATTTTCAATCTTCGGACTTCACATTTGTGAAGAGTAGAGTTGAATTAAAATCTAATAGATAGAATTTATGTTAATTGCGCAAATGCTTCTAGCTTTACTTCGTTTATTTAATTAATTTAGAAATTTATAACAGATACGTAATGCACTTAATGCATGGATGAATGAGATGTTTTTAATGGAATTACTACTAAAGCGAAATTGGAAAGGGGATCGTACATGGTATAGGCTCGGTACAAAAGGATACTTACACGGCATATCTGAAGAGAATGGAGTCCCCGTGGACGCTAAATCGGCTATTATCAACGCGTTTTCACGGTTGTAATCCAATAATGCTACATAAAAAAAAAGTTTATCCTCTTATATCGCCTTTTACGAGGCTCGGTAAATATCGTCGCTCGTCGATATCCGAATTTCGACCGCGTGTCCAGTAAATAAATCCCTCCCCCGCGCACCGATGCGAGAACCCATACACGGAAGGAAAAGGTAAAAGCGACTAAGGGAGAGGAGCCGAAATTTGTTGGTCGACTATTTTACGAGCTCTTATTTCCTCCCGCAGCCACCGAATCGTTTTAATTACTCAACCGATTTTCATTAAAACGATTATGCAGTCAATTTACTGCCGGTAGGAAACGTTTACCTTTGATCTTCGTAGTTTACCATCGTCAGTACTATATAATATATAATCTCTCAAGTCTGTACGAGTCTAAAATCCCTGATAAAAATTTCAGATATACGATAGAATTAATTAATGAGTAATATATAAAATAGGAGTTATAAAATTGTTTGAAATGTTCTCTTAATTCACTGAGAAATTGAATGTATAATCTCGTTCTTGTTATTCATAAAAAAATAGCAGATGAAACACAAAGATAGACGTTCTCATTAAAAATTTCAAAGTTGATCATGAAAATGCTTCTGGCAATAAACATGACCTCAAGATCAAAGTGAAGCTTCCAGTCAACATTTCTTGTTGAACATAGCAACTTACGTACATTCTTGAAGGGAAAAGAATAATGAAAATAATTGAGGGATTGAATGCTTTCTGAATATCCTCTATATTAAACCGAAGCATTTGATATTTCAAAGCATTAAGATAATTTTTTATTTCTCAATGAGAGTCGGTTGGGGTTTAACAATTTCGCACGGTGGAGGGAGAACAGCTGTATCGGGTTTATCTAATTGTGTTCTAGCGGATTTAGTTAACTGTTTCGCGAGAATTTTTATCCGATGGAACGCGACAGGGACAACAGTTTCCGCGGGAAAATTCGTGCAAATTTAGCCCGCGTGTATCGCGAAACTTTCTGACGCGTGCACTTCTTCCATAGCCTGGCTCTAACCGTGTATGTATGTATGTACTATATCCATTACGTGTCGCATCACTCGGCTGACGAGTCTATCCAAACTACGCCGTCCCTGCTGGCACAGTGAAAAAAATGTAACGCCAACTGTAATCGATAAAACGTGACAGAGTTTTCTGGGAACGATCGAGCCTGTAAACTTCGCCGAAACGTTATATATTTTTTTTTTTTGACGTGAATGGGTCGATTTTGCAGGAGTTTGTGTCCGATGAAAAAAAAAGGAACAGGAAAAATATTTCGTCGGTTTTTCTATTGATAGTAAGGAAATAATCCGGTTAGTGTTGTGTTACAAATTGTTGAACAGTAAGTTGCAACAGCTATTATTGAAAATGTTGTAGCAATAAATATGCCTATGAATTATGTGTCAAATATTGTTTCAGTCATTACATAAATTATTGTGTCGATTGTTATAAAAATATTTTAGACGGAACAGTAGTTATTTTATTAAATTAAATTTTTATATCTGTTAATTTCCTAATCCCATAAATAGATGTTGTACTACATTTTCTACATTTTTATGAAAAATGATGAGAAGTACTCCATTTTTCCAGGAGTGGCATTACTATTAGATGAAAAGCTGCTGTTGTTGAGTAACAACGTGATACATACGCAAACGTTGCAACGATAAATAAAACAATGTTTATATTTAGGAAACGGTTACTAGTGTGGAAGCATTGCCGTTATTTATTTTAATAATTCCCTCATTTCTGTGCGTCCCACGTCGCATAAACGTTGGAAACCCGAATTTGGATTCGTTAGCGCGAGCCGCGAATTTTTCGCCGCCAACGGGACGGTTAAAAATCGTCGAAATTCCGAGTGAAATCGAGTGAATTTCGTGTCGCAAACATTAAACTCGAACGCGTTCCGAGCTGACAGCGTGAGGAGTAAAAGAGCATTTATTGTAACGAGATCGGTATTCATTTCCAACCGAAACGCACCGGCCGTAAATGTCCCGAAATGACCGACAGAGATCCCCGTATGCTACGTCCCGAATAATTCTCGATATAATTCGACTCCGGTACCGACGGCTCGTTCATGCATTTCATACATTTCCTATTTAAAACCGTGTATAAATATATTCATCAGATTTCCCGTTCCCAGAATCGTATTTTGTTTTTACATCATCAGACAGCGTTTCGTTGTGCCAATTTCATTTTAATTTCGAACCCAATAATGAATCGAACTGTGCGTAATAAGAATTGATATTATTTGATATTATTCCCTAGATCAGTGGTCGGCAAAGTGCGGCTCCAAAGCCGCATGTGGTTCTTTGGCTCCTTAAATGCGGCTCTGGCACAAATACTGTTCTTTCCCTTTTTGGTTCTACATATATATGCGAACGATCTTTTTCAAGCATGAACATTATCAAGAGTAAACTGAGAAGTCATCTTATTGATGAGAACTTGGAATCATACCTTAAATTAAAAACAACAACATACAAACCTGACTTACTCAAACTTTCCAAGGAGATGCCAACACATTGTTCGCATTAATAAATATTTATTAAATATGAAATTTAGTTTTATTTAGTGTACTATTTATTTAGTATAATAAAAGTTTACTAAGCAAGCAGATTTGGCTCCTAATTTTTTAAAAATTGTATTGGATTCCGGGAGAAGGAATTAAGCACAACACTTAATTAATAGACATCTTTTTTCCGAGACGGTGAGATCTGCGTTTCAGTACTGACTGCCGTTCGTGGCAGAGGTATCGGTTACATATCGTAGGATAAGGGGTGTT
>SHCU01001540.1:4000-14290 GCA_004307685.1 Ceratina australensis | reverse complement strand
TTCCGTACTCGTAGCATGTCTAAATCACGTTTATAATTCAACGCGAGTCGCTCCCATTTGTTGTACCCGGGCACGTCGCCTAACGCCTTGCAGTGATCCCTCGTGCACAAACACGACTGCGATGAAATATCATAAATCACGATTAATATTACAATCATTTATGCGGCATTTAAGAAACAATGATCGCGCGGTTTACCTTGAACTGTCTCATTAATTGTGCCTCAAGATTCTCGTAAATCTCTTCATCCGTTCCGCTGGCTTCTCCCAAAAAATCCTCCGAGCCTACAAGCGTGAAACCATCGTCCGACGAGCCTATGCTTTCCGCGGTGAGTTCAGTTTTCGCTTTCGGTGACAGTGGAATAGAATTCATGTCAACGGGTAAGCCGCCCATGGAAGCTTCGATCAACGGGTCCATCCTCTTCGCTTCTCTCAGATAGTTACGAGCCAGTTCCAAGTCCCCCTCTTTCTTCGCGTTAAGCGCGGCTTGTTTCAACTCGTGCTGACGTTGTTGCAGCAATATTAACTGCTTGTCTGCTCGCGATCTTTGATTCGGTCGATTACCTATTAAGATAACTCGATTATATACTCGTGTAATGAACTATTGGAAAGTGGTTTGCCAACCTGTTGTTCTCGAAGGAGGAGTAGGAGCCTTTGGCCTTTTACTTTCGGTTGGCTCTGGTTTATTTTCTGGCTCGGAAGGCTTTTCGCTCGTATTCGGAGCAGGTACATTAGGTTGTGCAAGAGGTTCGAATCCAGGCGGAGTGGGTAGTTCATCGATAGGCACAGGCTTCCCGCGAGCATGCAACTTGATAGCATCTTCGAATTGCTTGCAGATACGGCCATATCTGCGAGCTTTCGAAGCGTTCCCCTCGCTTTCGGCAGTCGCTTTTATTCTCCTGCATACCTCGAGTCGTTCCTTCAAAGCAGTTCCTAAATCCTCGGGCTCTGATTTCGTTTCTGCTCAGAGGAAAACCAGATAATGTAATCATTAATATCATATAACATAATTAATGTGTATGTACAATTAAAAAATTGTTTAAATCCACCTGGTGGTGCTGCATCTCCGGTAGACTGACCCTGCGTCTCGTTCTCAGTCTTCTCTGATGATTTTTCAATCAACGGCACAGAGGTATTTGATCCTGGAGTACTCGGAGAAGGCGGCATGTCCGACAAGTCAATCGTGTCTCCCGCATTCACAGCTGCGATAACGATGTCAAACTGCTTCGCTACGTTCACGCATTCCAGAGCCTCCTTCATGTTACCAGCTCTTTTCCATGCCACCGCTGCTACTTTGTACTCCTGCTGCCTCTGTTTCAGTAATCGTAATGCCTCTTCATCTATTGTTTTCGTAGCAACAGGTTCCTCGGCAGTGTTAGTTTCCACAGGTGTGGTAGCGTCGACTTCAGCTGCAGCTTGTTCCGCAGAAGATACCGGTTCCAGTTCACGAGTCTCAGTCGGTTTCTCCGATTCATCGGCCGTGGCGTGCGGAGGTAATTCCGGCGGTATAACACTCTCATCGACAGGTTTCCCAGCCTGAACGTCAGACAACAATTCCTTCAGAGTTTTAATACCCCTGTTATATCTTCTCGCTCTGCTCGCGTCGTTCCTCTCCTTCGCTTTCCTCTCGGCAATTTGATACAACTTTAACCTTTCTTGTAACAATTTAGTTACGCTGTCCGCACCGTCCTCTTGCGCTTCTGGCTGTTCCGTGGTCTCAGCAGTTTCTTCGTTCTCTGGAGATACTTCTTCCGAAGATCCGTTGCCAGTGATCATCTTTAGTTCGCTCTATAATTATAAACATTCGGAATAAATAAGTTTCACGAATATTACAAGCCCTATCATTGATAACGAATTTATACCAATAATTCTGGGTCGTCTTCTCCGTCGGATACCTCTTCCTCGATATTAATATCTTTCATACTCTCGGCTATCATCGCATCGAAATCCTCTTTAGGAACCGGTTTACTACGCGCTACATAAAACAATAATAAATTACATTAGCATCATTGAATTCATGCCACGTACTTATATAAACAGTGAGTTCCTACCGCGTTTAGGCTTGACAGCATCATCGTCGCCAGTTGTCAATGCTGCTAATTCAGCCTCTAAGTCGTCGTCGTCGTTGTCATCACCCATAAAATTGTTACCTATCTCGTCTAAACTCCTTGGCACCTCAAAAATACCGAACTGTGAAGTAACGTAATGGTCATTACACTGTTGATCGTTCAGGTGTAAGGTTAAAGATATCCGTAAGTGCATACCTGTTCAAGGCTACCAGGTGGTCGCGGTTGACGTTTCGGTCTCTCTTTCTTTCCGAACATGTTGCTTTACGAAGTGCACGCCGTCAGGAATCAATTAAAGATCGAGGAAATACGAACACTTGAACTGGTTAAAACATCACACGAATAGCGCTAACAGACATTGGCTGACACTGACTTGATGACTGACACTAATGGTATGACTCGTGCGCCACACGTTATCAGCTGTGACACGCGCAATTTAAACGTCCATTTTTTAGTAATTATTCCCCGCGTTTCTTCGTAACGAAAACCAATTAATATTGAAATAATATTTTATTCTAATAACATTATAATTATAAATATATAGTATTATTATATAATATTATAATTAATATTATATATTATAATAATATTTGATTATAAATGATATTTTTATAAGAAATAGGTCTCCTCTACACGCGTTATCTTTTAATCACGTTGAATTATTGATAAAGCGTTATTTAAGCACGTTCGAAATCGAATTTGAAGTCGATCGAAGGATCGATATAATCTCTCGTGGCCCGCGGCTGACTTCACGCGTGTCAGTCATATGATCGACACGGAAAAGGGCGAGTCCGATTGAGACATTGACGGCTCCGTATTTCTCCGTGTGATCAGCGTATTAAATACCTTCCAGGATGAAGGGCTGCATGTTCAACATCGACGGTGGATATTTAGAAGGGCTCTGTCGAGGATTCAAGTGCGGGATCCTTCAGCAAAGCGATTATCTTAATCTCGTACAATGCGAGACTCTCGAAGGTATATTTTTATCCGTACACAGAGCTACTTGCCAAAAACAGTTGATTTTACCCGTGCTGCAAACATAACTTCAATAATATTATTCGATTATCGTTCAAATTAATTATTGAGATCAAGAATCTGACTAACATTTATTTTCTCACTTATCGTCATTGTTAATTCGAAAATAAATAGGTAAACGATTTCTCGAAAGAGTAAACGGTTGATTAATTAGGATTATTGGTTCGTACAGATCTGAAGTTGCATTTGGCTGGTACCGATTACGGTAGCTTCTTGGCCAACGAACCGTCGCCGCTATCTGTCAGCGTGATCGACGACAAACTGAGGGAGAAGCTGGTCGTCGAGTTTCAACATATGCGCAATCACTCCGTAGAGCCTTTGTCACAGTTCTTAGATTTTATTACGTACAGCTACATGATCGACAATATCATCTTGCTGATCACCGGAACTTTGCATCAAAGACCGATCTCGGAATTGATCCCTAAGTGTCATCCTCTCGGCAGCTTCGAACAAATGGAAGCCATCCACGTGGCCACCACGCCGGCTGAACTGTACAACGCCGTGCTCGTAGACACTCCTCTAGCGCCGTTCTTCGTCGACTGTATTTCCGAACAGGATTTGAACGAAATGAACATCGAAATAATCAGGAACACATTGTACAAAGCTTATCTAGAAGCGTTTTATAAGTTCTGCAAAGAAATCGGAGGGACCACTGCCGACACCATGTGCGAGATACTCGCGTTCGAAGCCGACAGACGAGCGATCATTATAACGATTAATTCTTTCGGAACCGAATTAGGTAAAGATGACAGGGCGAAGTTGTATCCGCGTTGCGGCAAATTAAATCCAGACGGGCTGGCAGCTCTGGCGAGGGCCGATGATTACGAACAAGTGAAAGCTGTCGCGGAATATTTCGTTGAATACAGTGCCCTGTTCGAAGGCGCGGGTAACAATCCCGGAGACAAGACGTTAGAAGATAAATTCTTTGAATACGAGGTAGGCGTTCTGTTATTATAAGATTGACACAAGTGCAAATTAAATAGTTACTGATTAACATTAACGTTGCAGGTTCGTTTGAACGTCCACGCGTTCCTCCAACAATTTCACTTCGGAGTGTTCTACAGTTATCTGAAATTGAAGGAACAGGAATGCCGTAATATCGTCTGGATAGCGGAATGCGTCGCGCAAAAGCATCGTGCTAAAATAGATAATTACATTCCGATATTTTAAATAAGTTTATTCGATGTTCCATCTGTCGTTCACGTTGTGCTACGGAACCATATCACACGAGTAAATACATCTACTTATTTTTATCGTTTAAACGTGGATAACTGCTATCATTCACAGTATTTTTTATCCTAATGGAAAATTAGAGTTTTCAACTAAAATAAATGTAATTATTCACGCAACAATAATTACGGTGTTCTGGCGGAAATTTAATCAATCGGAAATTATCGTCTAGCATTATTATTGTCACATATAACGAAAGAGTTTATATCCATATAGTTGTACATAGTGTATTATTGTAGATCGGTATATTATGTTCGATATTACATCATGTAATTAATTGTAATGTAAAATAATATATAATACATTCCGTTAGTTTAAAATATTCAACGCGAATAATAATACATTGTATCAAACGAATATCGTCCTTGAATATTATCATTTACGCTTATAGATAAGATCTCTTATAAAAATCTTACACCGTTTATCCTAGAGCAGCCTTTCGTTTCATAAATAATTTATCGTTACGATTACTTGCTATTAAAAAATGAGACTGGTGAAATCGGAGTTTCGAAATTGTCAGATCCTAACGAAAAATATTTATCACGTATGTATGTACACCGGTGAATATTTTTTACACGCGTTTTATGTATACAGATGCCATCAGCCCGCCCGAAAGATACACATAAATACGTAACTTGTTATGTATAAAAAATATAATTTCTACGAACGTAATGAAAACTTTCAGAGATTTACAAACAATTCGGAGCTACGATCGCGACAGTTCTGAATATTTCAACTCCGCTAACAATAAACGTCAACAGGACAAAGTATGGTATGATCATATCGGAATGGACCGACACTTCGAAGAGAAGCTTTCAGCTCGCCGCGTCGAGTAGGTCGCGCCGAAATATTTCTCGTACTTTTATTTTCCGTTAGGATATTTAAAAAATTTATTGTAGAAAAGAAAAAGTGAAACAGCATTGCTTATCTTCTACAGATCCGATCGTTCTCGTACTGCATCCTTTCTCCCTCCGACTCGCGATTCATCGCCTTGGAATCTTCGTTCACGGAATTGGCGCCGGCACCAGGAACCGACTGAGTATTGTTATGCTTCACGTTGGTAGTCGGCGACGACGCCTTCGTCGTTCTGATCGGATTCGCAACGTTGTTGCCTGGATTCGGAGGCTGATAAGTCGCCAGGCTTTTTAACCCGAGTACCTCCGGGTTCTCCTTCCAAAAACGATCACCGATGATGTCGTCTACTATCGGAACCACCGCTGGCTTCAGCCTGCCAGTACCGTCAGGCACCAGTTTCCTAATAAGCGTGGTGCCTTTCCGAAATATCGGAGGCTCGTTGTTGTAATTGATACCGAACTCTTGGAAAAGTAATTCGTTCTTATGAGACGCCAGAGTGCCCCTCAGCTTCCCTTCTGCCTGAGAGCGAACGAACAAATGAAACGACTGCGACCATTATTAACACGCTCAGAATTTACCTGAGTCGGAGTCAGTTTCCCTTTCAATATAAGATTCCAGAAGCAAGTGTTGTACAAATTGTTCACGTGGACGTCTGCCTGCCGCCACGACAAATAGTCCCTCAGATTCTTATCCGTCGGATACAAGACGACACGTGCGTCGAAGGACGGAGGGTAATACAACTCCTTCCCTTGAAAGAAATGCGGCCAGTGGTAAACGTACGACGATGCGAACAGGGAGTTCACGTTTGACATGAGCTTCGAAGCTGAAACATAAGAGCAGCGTAGAATCAGACATTCGTGAACGCACGAGTCGCTGTAAAAGCTGGAGCGACTGTTGTTCGTAACATTGTCTGCGTATACCTCTTCTCTTGTAAATCTCGGCGTCCTTGCGAAAGACAAACGAGTACTCGTCGCTTTGACCGAATCCTAATATGATCTCCTTGAAATCCTCCATAACCGTGACAGCGGCACGATTCATTAACTGTAAAGCGGCTACATCGTTCGGCTTGGTGAACTGATGCGCGTCGCAGAACTTGGAGAAGTTCCTACCGTCGATTCTAACCACTATCCAACAGTTCGGTAAGCAGTACTCCTCCCGTTCGAATTCCTTCACGTATTCAAATTTACTTTTAGCCATACTCGTCGAGCTTATCCGCCGGCTGTTGACCACTTGTTTCACCGAGCCGATCTCTTTCAGGAAGTTCCTGCCTACCGTCAGAAAGCATAACATTTCCTGAAACCGTCGGACGTCCCGGCGTGCAAACCTCAACTTCCACACGGACCGAGGATAACCCAAGTCCCGTACGCAGGCATCGTTTGATAACTATTAAATCGGTGAAAAGAATCGACGTGTATCGCAACGATGTATTTTATAGATACGAAGTAGCCACGTGCGCGCTCGACGGTTATGGACAGTTTATTATTATGCAAGACTCGCGTTAGGAGGAAATGAAATTCTCGTCGGTCAACGATTTCGGACGCTGAGTGGTAAATCGTATTATTACGAAATGGATCTGCACGATCGTTACATGAATACACCGACGATCGACTTCTCGATCTTCGAACTGTTGGAGACCGCTTTCAAAGACGACCCGTTTTTACTGTTGCATCGATTGATACGATATTACAACAATGAAATCATCGAGAATAATAATTTACAGCGGATGAACACGCTTCGGATGTTGTTATGCTACGAGTATCAGCTCGTGTTTCGTGCGAAGGAGAAGCGCCGAACGATTCCAGATGATTTATGTATTATAAAAAATGATCTGTTAACCAGGAGGCAATTGCAAGGACGTTTCAAAGAGCATGAGATCCTGTTCGACATTGTAACTTTGCAATTGACTCTTTACTGCGACGAGCAATGTATCCAACAACATTTGTCTTATTTTCGAAGATCGAACGCCGATGCGTTAAACAGAGAAGGAAGTAAATTGTTTTATATTAAGATTCTGGAATGCTTCCTAGAGGTCGTGGAATTAAAGAGGGTCTTGTATAATTTGGATTTATCAGAATGCGCAATCCCTTCGATGTGTACGCTGGATATAATGTTCTGGCTGAAGACGGATGAAAATAAAGAATGGCATCTGTTCGCTTCGATTTTACTAAGATTGCTGAATGCTCTCGATCCTAAAGATGTTTTACCAGATCTATGTACTTTTATATTGAATGATTTACACGATGAGAAAGATTCGCTCGATGGGCTCAGTATTTTAGTAGATATTTCGATGAACGCAAACAACGCAAACCTTGTAATTAAAAATCTATATTATACAAAAGAATTCTGGTTGTTAATAACGAAAAGTTTGAGGTCTCCTGTACAACAGTACCGTAAGCAAGGAATATTTATAATGAAACAAATTACTAATTCTGAGACGAGTGAAACCCGTTCGAGTTTAGGAGAGCATGATATCATTCCTTTCGTATGTAGCCGATCTGAAGCAAAGATATCTGTAAACGATATGAAGCAAAGCTTCTTCTTAATAATAGAAGCTCTGGAAGAGAAACAGCATCACCTGATAATCCCTGCTTTGAAGCATTTAACGATTTTAGTAGAAGGAAACAGGGAGCATTCCTCGTGTAACAACTGTTTCAGCGACAGTTGGGTACGATTGACCTTCGAGAGAATCTTACAGCACGGGAACAGTGCCATAGTGAAACAGGGAATATTATATATATGTGAGTTACCTCTTCTCCTGCGTGACGACCAGTTTTTAAGACTGTTCACTCATACTTTGAACAATACATTTTTATACGAATATCAAACTGATCAACAGGAGCCAGAGATACTCGACGATGTTATTAAACTGTTTCTCCATGAGCAAAACGAGCGCAGAGACTTTCTGAGTAAAGTACTTGACGCGATAGCAGAAAAGATATGGGCACCTATACCGATATTTTACATGATGAGAATTCTCAGGATAGTTTCAACCAGAGCTAGGAATCACTGGACAGACAAGGAGTTGACCGTGGTTACACAGTTGATACAGACGAATTTAAATATCGGCACGAAGCATAGGAATAATCTAAACGTGCTGAACAGCGCGTCTCAGATCGAGCTCTTGAAAACAGTTACACTCTCCGTGGACAGTGTAGCTGATCTGAAAGCTGCGGTGGATATGTTAATGATGTTTCCTTTGACGATATCATGGGACATCGCAGTAGCATGGCTGAGGAGAGTATTGTCGCAGAAGGATATACTGAGTTTCTTGAAGATCGTCTGCGAAGAGTACTCGTACGAAGACCCGCCTTTGAAACTGAGTCCCTCAGACTTCTCTGCTATAAGCGTCATGCTGCACGACACAGGCTTAATACTACAGAAGGGGACGGATGTCTCGGTACAAATCTTAGCCAACTGGTTGTCCTTGTTGAAAGGCATGGACGCGAGACCTTACGCGAATCTCGCTCCTGTCTTTTACATGATAGAATTCATGTCGCATTTATTTGAAATAAGTAGCGTCTCAAAGATCCCAGAAACCATCAAACAGTTGTTATCTCTGTACATAAACGATGCGTTGAGATTTTTAATTAAAAATACCAGAAGCATACCGTACAAATCGAATTACGACAGAGTGAACAGGTACCTCGTCGCGATTACCAAAATTCTTAACGAAAGGAATTGCCTGTTGTCCGAACGAGAGGTTTTAAGTTACGCTGAAACTTTCCGAAGTGAAAGTATAATCATCCTTGAGAATATAGAGATATACACGAGCCTGCATCATCTGTACGCGTTGGCTATTTTGCATCATACTCAAAATGTTCTGTGCAGAGCTCGAAGAGGCCTGTTTTATATGAAGCCGTTGTTAAGTATTTGTAATATGCAAGTGGGAAACGATGTCGACGCGAAATTGAAGGGAACGATAGCGTCGCATCGGTACAAATTGCTCGCGAGGCTCGCGAATCAATTCTTGTCGAACGTAGAGGTAGAGTCATGGCCCGAAGAGGTGGACTGGCTCGCAACGGTCTCACATTTGCACGAGATGGGTGGGAACGAGATCGTACCCGAGGTGGCATCGATTTTAAAAACGATCGTGGACAAAGGATCGATGAGAGACCCAGAGAACAAACTGAGATTGCAGTCGATTTTGACTAATACCTGGAGGGGTACTCTGTTGAGTACCAAGAATGACATTTATTTCTCTGGTATGAAACGTCTCGTAAGAATTATTGTAAACAATAATTTTTTAGTAGAATCTAGTATTATGAGTTTTGTCGACAAGGTAAAATAGAAGCACTGTCTGCGCATCGAATGATCGTTCGACCTGTGAAAACCATGATAAATTTCTAGTTCATCGACGAGTTACTCGAAGAAGGCAACCAGGTGCCGAGATTGAAGAAGTACCTGTTGAACGAAATGAAATCGTTAGACGTGTCCCGGTTGAACGATTTACAAGAGCCGCTGTTGGCGTGCCTCCTCCACGGCGACGTGCTCAGGAAAGATAAGCACATAGAGAGTCAGGCTTATTTGTATATAGCTAAAAATTACGAGGACTATTGCCTGGAGAATATAAAAATAATGTGGGTATTTCTGTTCTATTTATTATCGTCTTATACAGATACATCTTAATATTTCGATTTTATAGAGATTACAACGATGACGTTAACGTTCGAGCAACGTCTGTGATCTTGTTGCACAAAATAATCAACGAGGACAGGACGTACGTCTCCAAGTTCCTCCCTCGCGTTCTAAGAAAACTGGAGAAGTATACGAATAAACGATACTTCAATTATTCTTATGTGCATAAAGTAAAGCACAGGATCATGCAGATTTTGTTAATAATACAGCCGAGTTTAACGAAGGTGAATATCCTTTAAATACGTTTCATTTCTTTCGAAGAGACGAATAAAAGGTTTGTTCGTAGGAAGACAGCCTGACGTTACTAGAATTTCTTTGCGACGCGATACTGCTTGAGAGTAATCAGCACAGCGTTCGATTGATGCAAGAGTGGATACTTATAAGAATATTTTTGGAGAATGCGGAACTACACGAGAAACTGTGGGCATTTTTCGAGAAGGTTGCTAGTCGTTTATCTTCGTTTTTACTTAAT
>SHCU01001537.1:9270-20129 GCA_004307685.1 Ceratina australensis | reverse complement strand
ATAGAAGAAGTAAAGAGAAATAGAAGAACAATGTCAGTGAAATACACATGACTCGTTTTAAAATAAGATTTTTATTTTTGAGCTAACATTATAAAAGAGAATTCAGTGTCCTAAGTTATTCAGAGGAGACGATGCGAGCAGCATTTTGAACGAGAATAGAGCTCGCCGAAAAAAGTCCACGCGAGCCCCATAATTCAATTAAAACCGCTGCGTCGGTATTTAATGGCCCGCGACGGTGTAACACCGGTTTGGACTGCTGCCACGCCTGTATTTTTTCCTTCGGTTCGATCGATGGCAAACAAGGAACGAAAAGGGGGAAGCAATCAAAGCGAGAAAAGAGACACGTTTCGTGGACGTAGCACGAGTTCTGAAAAATAAATTGGAACGATTGCTCGGGATTTCGAGCCATTGTTACCCGCTATTTCGTTTCCGGGGACCGGACCGAACGTCCAAAGGTGGAAGGAGACCGTGTCTAGGACACCGATTTCTCAACGACCATTCCTCCTTGACCTGTTGCGAATTAGCCGAATTAAATTTTCCTTGAATGCGTGGCAAAATGTTCTAATACAATTTTGCAGTGTACAAGTCTCTTCCATTCCTTTTCTCACGTTATTTGTTACGATATAAATCAATTGCATTTTTGTCCATGGAATTGACATTGTCCAAAAAAATGTCACGTACGACTCAATATTAAATTTTAAACTAAATCATTATTTAAATTTTCAATCAATTTCGGTACATGACAGATAAAGTCGATATTACTGTATTAAAACTAAATCACGAGGAACAAAGGAAGACCGATCGAACTTTTTTTCAAGAAGTTTTCCCCGCAGCTACGAAACTGCCGAATTCCAAGACGGAAGTTCAACTTTCAGGGGTAAACGATTTTGCGGCATTGTGCGAAACTTCCAGCCTAAAAGGCACGCGAAAACTCGTGGAAACATTTCCACGTTCGAACAGGTTATATCGATCGTTTTGTGCGACGCCGTGAAATTTCAAAGACGCATAGAAATGAATTTAAATCGTTCCCAGAGGAGGCCAGCAAAGTTAAATGACTCGATGTGCAAACGACAGGCGTCAAAAACCGCTTAGACGTCTTAACATAAACTTCTCCGCTCCGATCCAACTTTTTTAATCTAATACTCATTAATGAAACTTTATGAGAGTGGAGTCCGTCAAGTGAATGATAATTAAAAATTTTATTATAATAATGCATACAAAATAGAATTTTATAATCATGTACAAAAGTAATACTAGGAAAACATAGTAGAAATAATAAGATAGAGAAGTCTAAAGCGAATAATAAAAGAAGAGAATAAGACGACATGTAAAAGTCTTATTCAGGAATAATCCCAGAAGATTATTAAAATTGAAATCCTTCATGAGACGTTCTGTTTTAAGAATTACGTGATACCAAGTAATAGTTGATGGAAAAGGATTTCAGATTAGGTCTTTCTAAAATGTCTTATGATAAAAGAAATAAACTTACTAAATAATGATTTCTTTATGTATATTATATTATAATGAAAAATGTATTTAATCACCCGAATCGTTCTTAATCTCAACCGTTTCATGGATGAACACTCGTAGGCATACGAGTTTTAATTGACTACAGGTTAATTTACGAGTTTACATGGTTCCGGGAAACTGTCCAGCGAACTTTGCGCAACGCCGATAAATTTCCATTATTGCGTTCCGGATTAAGGGTAATCGGATGAAAAAGTTAAATATTGTCGCAACCACGTTAATGCCACGTTAATATTCCACCTTTATCTTCCGCATTTACCAACTTTCAAGTTTGCCTTCACAGTTGGAAGAGATAAACTGCCCGTGAACTACGATAAATATTGAAATTCGCTATCTCTTTTCACTATCTAATCTAATATTAGTTTTTTGAAAAATTTATTCAAGGAGAGTAAAAATAATAAACCTATGAATTTGATGCATTCATAAAAAAGTAAATGTATATATAACACTTCATGTAGAAATATTGAAAATGTCACATTTAACGTTAGTCTGTATTTTGCATTCATTGTTGAAATTTTCTTAAAATCAACTTTGCAATAATAACAATTGCAATTTTCAATTCTGACTACTTCAAATTTATCCAACGAATGCTACCCTCGCTGCTAAATCAAAAGTGAATGGATATACAATTTTCATATTTAATCCTCGTTTCGAATATATCGTTCAGTTTGAGAAACTTAAAACGAGAACTTACCTTCATCGTCGATGGAGAAGATCCCTATGCCGTCTCCGTCACGAATGGTGTATCCAATTTTCGAATCACCGCCTATGGGATCCGCATCCTTAGCATGCACCGTCGTCACTAATGTCCCGACCGGCTGATTCTCGTACACACTCGCGGACACCACGAAATCGTCGAACACCGGCGCGTGAAGATTCTCGTTTACGTCGACCACCTCGATGATGACCATCGTCTCTGAGCTCAGCGATGGTTCTCCCCTGTCCTTAGCCACTATAGTCAGAGTGTGCACTTGTCGTTCCTCGAAGTCTAAGCTCTGGGTGGTCCTGATCGTCCCGGACACTTTGTCGACCTTAAAGAAGCCCTCGCTCTCCGTGGCGTCGGACAGAAAGTACTCGATGGCACCACCAGCGCCCTCGTCAGGATCGGTCGCATCGACGACCGCCACGACCGTCCATATAGGAACGTCTTCTCTAATCTTAACCGTGTAAGTAGACAAAGCAAAAGTCGGCGCGTTGTCGTTGACATCGTCGACGGTCACTCTGACCAAAGCATCCGAAAATAGTGGCGGCGTGTCGGTCCCCTTGCCGCCGTTATCCTGCGCTCTGATTCTCAATTCATAGATCTCTTGACGCTCTCTGTCCAGCCTGCCGAAGACGCTGAGCACGCCGGTCACCGGGTCTACCCGGAAGTCGTTCGTCTCCGTCACTAGCGAGTAAGTGACCCGTGCGTTCTCGTCGAGATCCGCATCGGTCGCGTTCGCGCGCCACACGTTAGTCCCGTTCAACGCGGTCTCCGATATCCGAAAGCTGGCCAACGATTTCTCGAATTTCGGCGCGTTGTCGTTCACGTCGAGGATAGTGACCGG
Organism: Ceratina australensis; assembly: GCA_004307685.1. Lineage (NCBI taxonomy): Eukaryota > Metazoa > Arthropoda > Insecta > Hymenoptera > Apidae > Ceratina > Ceratina australensis. The sequence goes on along the minus strand of SHCU01001537.1, from coordinate 17,055 downwards.
GAGCATCCTCGACGCGGATTTCTGCGGTTTGCCCAGATCGTACACGCTTATGTTTAAAAAATATTCACTCTCTCGTTCGCGGTCCAGATACCCGCTCACGTTTAAGTCACCGGTATCGGGGTCGATGCCGAACACCGAATCCCTGTCCCCGCTAGATATCACGAAGACCAATTTCCCGTTGTAATCCAAGTCTCTGTCCCTGGCGAAAATTCTCACTAAAGTCGTCCCGATTTTCACCGACTCGTTCACTTTGATCTCGCTCGGGAAATCGACGAATTCCGGCGCGTGAATGTTCTCGCCATACCGGCTGGGCGTCAGGGTGTACTCGTCGTCTTTCGAGGGCTTATTGTTCTCCTCTGCTGCCGCAATCGTCTCCATGGACCGTCTAGCAACCCCGGTATCTCGGCACTCGAACGCCCCGCTCTGATCCGATAGGATCCTCGTTTGCGAGCCCAGATTCCGTTTCGCGTTCACAAGATGCATCTGTATAGGGTTCACATCCGCGAAGTGAGTGCCGTCCGTCGCGGTTACGTTCACCACTCTTTCGCTGACCTTCACGTCGGACAAATCGCAGGCAACGGACAATATCCCGCTGCTCGAATCCAGGACGAAGCAGCCGTCCTCGTTTCCGGACACAATCCGATAGCTTATGATGTTCCCGTCGTCGAAGTCGATAGCCGAAACCGTGATGATTTCGGAGCCGATGGGCACGTAGCGCGGCACGTGCCCGGTGCAATCGACCCTCTCGAACTGCGGCCGGTTATCGTTCACGTCGCGCACGTTCACGTGCAGCTGCATCTCCGCCTGTCTCCGATAAGGCAGGCCCCAATCGCTGACCCGCACGTGGAGCAGATACCTCCTCTTCATGGTCTCGTAATCCAGCACCTGCTTGGTCCTCACGATGCCGGAGAAGTGATCGATCTCGAAGGGCACCTTCTGGATATTGTCGATGCTATAAGAGATGTACGCGTTCTCGCCGGAATCGCGGTCCTTCGCGGTGATCTTCACGACGGACGTATCCGCCGGCTCGTTCTCGTCGATCCATACCTCCATTTCCGTTTGCTCGAACGTCGGATCGTTGTCGTTCGTGTCGGCCACGTAAATCTTCACTTTAGCCGAGGACTGCTTCCTGGTCCTGGCGTTCCCTTGGTCCACCGCGGACACCGTCAACGTGTAAAAAGCTTTCTTCTCGGCGTCCAGGTTCACCGCGGTGTACAACATCCCCGTCTCGGCGTTAATGTGAAACTCGCCGCCCTCGTTCCCGCCGACTATCTCCAGGTACACCAACGCGTTCTTACCCTCGTCCGCGTCGGTGACCTTCAGTCTGATAACCGGCGTGTTGATAGGCGCTGTTTCCGGAACTTTCACCTCGTAGATCTCGCGACTGAACACCGGCGCGTTGTCGTTCAGGTCGGCGAGATGGACGGGTACGTATTTGTAGCTGAAACGCTGCGGCACGCCGCGGTCCATCGCGCGCAGCGTAAGATTGTAGCCCTGGACCGCTGTCTCCCGGTCCAGCAAGTGCAACACTTCTATGTTATACTCCCCGGAGTGCGGGCCGCCGGCTGGTCGAACTCTGAAGTGTCCCGCCGGGTCGCCGCCCACGATGTCCAAGCTCGCGATCTGCCCGTGTACACCCTCGTCGTTGTCCGTCACCTTGACGATCGCGTAGATGTCCGCGTTCGAGTGCTCGACGATGTCCGGCAAGTGATGGACGTAGATCTCGGGGGCGTACAAGTTCACTTGATGCACCTTGATCGTCACTTTAGCCGTGCTGGCTCGGCTGTTGACGCTGCTGCGAAAGAGGGCACCGCGGTCCTTCGCCAGGACCACCAGCTCGTGGACCGCCCGTTCCGAGTATCTGAGCGGCCTGGTGAGAGTGATCACCCCGCTGACAGGGTGAATCGCGAACTGGTCGGTCTCCTCGACTAGGCTATAATAAATCTCGCCGTTCCTGCCGAGATCGGCGTCCTCGGCGGTCACCCTGAGTATGCTCCTGTGCAGGGGCGTGTCCTCCGTCACGGTCGCCTCGTACTCGGTCGGGTAGAACAACGGGTTCAAATCGTTCGTATCGAGTATCGTCACGGCGACCGTGGTGCGAGCCTCGCGAACAGTCACGCGATTCCTCCCGTCGCCCCTGGTCAGATTCGCGTGCACCTCGAGCACGTAACGGTCCTTACGCTCGCGGTTCAACACGTCCATGTTACCGGTTCGAGTCCGTATCAACAGGAAACAGAAATCACCGACGATCCGCTCCTCGGCTTTGAAGAACTTGTCGCGGTTCGTTATGCGGAAACGTACGTCGAGCTCGGAGCTGATTTCGGCTGACGCGAGTTTTATGCCCATCCTCTCCTCAGGTACTACGTACGTCTTCCCGAGCGAGTTCTCCGGGATGGACACGTTGTACGTCGGCCGAGTGAACCGGAACTCGTAGTCCCTCGGCAGGTCCGGATCCTCCTCGGTGAACGACGCGGACGTAGACGAGGGTGATGAGAACGATCTGGTTGCCGAGCTACTGCCGCCGTAGCTGGAGGACGACGTGGCGTATGTGTCCGAGGGAGACGGGGAACCCGCCGTCGCGGCGAACAGCCACAGCCACAGCCATGGCCACGCGAGCAGCACGCGCTGCTTCATCCTCCTCATCGTCGCGTCGCTAGCTCATCGTCAGCGGTTCTTCCCAGTGAAATCCAGCGTTCCTCTGGCTGCGCGACCGAACCGTCGAGCCGGGGTCCGTCCTCGAGCTGGCCACGTCTGCAACAATATAAAAATATTGTTAATGCATTTATTTAACACTAGATTACCCAAGGAAGTAATTTCGACTGCTTTTTAGTTTCGATTAGAAAAAGAATTATGTATATATTGATACCGTTCCTTAGAAATTTCTTTCTACTAATATGTACTGATAATTATTTACTAATAACCTGTTTAATAGCTGTAAATAATATAAGAAAATATTACAAATTAACTTTAAATAAACTTCTTTACACCTTAGTTATTCTTTCACAATGAAGTAATTTTTACTGCTTTTGGGCAATATAGATTTCAGTCCTTCTAGTGTTAATCATTGATCTAAACGTTGCTCCGTTCGGCAGTAATAGAATTTTATTATTGTTTAATTTGATTCAATCTAAATGTACATGTATTAAAATTGTAATATTACTGTAATATTATTACAATGTTTTATAATATAACATTGGACATAGATTGAAGTTACACAATTTTTTAATCAGCTCGAGTAGGAAAATGAAAATTGTTGTTGACTCGCCGCGATACCAGTGCGTATATACAATCTAGCAGCGATGCTTTCAATACATTTTTTCCCCCCCGAGAATCATTTCTTGCTGGAACGGGACGCGGATGTGTGCTGCATATACGGAACGGAAAAGCACGCATTAATCCCCGAGAAACGGTTTTCATTTTTAACGCGTTAGCCGCGGCTTTAATCATCGGCGCTCGTAGCCTGGGAACTTCAGATGAAATATATCCGACGGTACGCGGGCGAACCAAATTAAAATTAAAACGGGAACGTCCAGCATTTTATTTTTAATCAAATAAACATCCATGAAAATGAAAAAAAAATCCCTCCGAGCTTGGTCGAGCGTGTTTGGCGATGAAATACGCGCGTTAGTAGTCATCGGAGATGCTTACGCAAGACGACTCGTAACCGGATTCTACTTTGAACTGTGTAACTATCCAAGCGGACAATAAAGCGTTCTTGCATGAAACGCTTACGCGTTAGGTTCGGTTAGGAAAAAGGGGAACAAAAATGTATCGACCACTCCTCTCTGGCTCGATGGCCTAACAAACTTTCACCGGACCCAATATTTTATTCAACTTCCTCCTTCGAGCCGTATCCTTATTACCCTTCGGTACGGAGAAGCACTCCGTGTAAACGAGCTCCTTTCCCCGTTCCTAGACAGATAGCTATTTTAAACCTCCCAGCAATGCTGGAAACAGGATCTCTCATAAGGTCACTTCACTACCTTTTTTAAAATACATTATTCTGAAAATATAATGGAATGTTGTTTCTCCTCGTACAACTTCTCCTCTAAAGTGTAATTTTACTCGCGTGTATATGGAATGTATTTAATGTTGTACTATGAGTTATAATTGTTACATGAATTGATATGTGAAATATTACATTAATTATTAAATTATAAATTTAGGTAATGTGTACCTCAAGGATTGAACTGGCTGAACTATCGCATAATACTTTTCATTGCCTCTTATTACATACATACAATAATGTAGTCATTCACATAACATGTAAACGTGTACCAGTTGCTGATTATTTATTGTCACTCGAACATATCAGCAGACGAAGGTCGAGTGTAAAGCGAAAATTGGCAACGAAAATTGAGAAAAGTACATACTCGATTCGGAACTGTGAACGGGACTTCACGTTCTAAAAAGACACTTCCCAAACGTCCCGCTATAACCCTGCGAACACGGAATATTTTCCGCGGCGAACTTTCATTCGGGAAACTCGAAAATTACTAGCAAGTTTCGAGTCGTACACATCGAGCGCGTCCGCCCGTTTGAACGGGCTGGAAAAAAGTTCACCGGCAAGTAGGTAAATACCTTCCGACAATTTCCACGATTCGGATATAGGGATATCCACTTTATTCCAGTGAGCAGATGACAGAACTTGACTTGATATCTACAAAAGGCAGATCATCTATTCATTTCATTCGACTGTACCTCATTCAACGAGACGAGGCACCAAAAAAAAACGTGATAGAGAGAACAGCCTCTTTCATTATCTAACACCATTAATCTACATATTAAAATTCTATAAAACAGCAGAGAATATTGTTTTTACCCCAATGAACGAAAGAGAAATCTCATTTGAATCTTGAATGGAAACTATATCGAACATGTAGTCCTTCGGCTCGGCCCCGGGTGAATTGATGAACGCAGAAAGGACGGACAGCGTCCAGCTCGGCTTGATTCAGCGTAATTGGCAGCTTCAAAAAGGGTATAACCGGTTAATCGATTGAATTGATCGTCCAAAGAAGGTAGCCCGGGACTGAAAGCAATTTAAACCGGCAAATGGCCGTCGATCGTTTAACCGTTGCTAGTTTAATAGATCGAGCTCCTTTTCAGCGGGGTTGCACGCTACGCGCGCGGGTTACGTCCAAAATCAATTGCTCGTTGAATGCCGCCGCCGCTGCTTTCCGTGTTTTACCACTTGGAAACACGTTTCCAATTCGTTATCGGGTACATTTTAAATTGAGAATGCGTTCGGGCTGCTTTCAGTTTCCATTGTTATAAGGAAACTAACATGCCGGTAGGCAAACGCGGTAGAATAGCTGAGCTGAGTTTCATGTGCACTGAATAACTTTAACAGGAAATAAATAACATTTGTGCAGACAATTATTAACATTTATTAACAATTTATTAACAATTATATAAAAATATTGGTAACGAGGGATTGAGAAAATTTATGAAGCTACAGGGAATATATTTTTAAATTATTTTTTCAGCTGTAATAATTGTTTAGATAAAAATTCCTTTACTTCTTTATCGAAATTCTAGAACTGTCTTAAATTAATAAAAAAATTGGTTTTTTATATCGAAGGTGCATGTATCTATAAAATAAAAATATATTGAAACGAGTTTATCACATCTATTATTGTCCTTTTAAGAAATCCTAAAAATGATAATATTAGCCCTTGAAAGAAAACAATTTTGCTGCAACTTGTGCTACGTAAACACTCGTAAGTATTTCAATTTACGGACGTGATAATTGTGATAAATGAGACAAACGCGGAGACGGTATCTCGAGGAATAATTTAATCATCGAAGAGGGAGGCTGTTTGTCAGAGACGACATCCGAATGCGGGCAGGCCGATGGCCTCTCCACTCCAACCCTCCTACAAGAACGCACCCTCCGTTCCCTTACTTGGCAGCTGGAGACTCGATTAGGCTACTTACAGCCCGTTTGTCAACCTGATCGCACCGCGCCGAGAGGCCCCTTCTTCCAACTTTCAGCTACCCGCGCCGTTAACTTTAATGAATCCGTTGCGCGGCAGCGACGCCGGTTCGGGTAAGAAGTTGACGCTTTCAAGTCGTTTTCAGCTGAACAAGTTAGCGAAACAGGGGTCTTGTTTAAACGGGACGCGATTCGATAACTTCTTGAACGATCGAATGCCCTGGGAATACTGTGGCTAAGCTTTTTTCGACGACAGACAAATTTATTTTAACGAGTCTTCTGTGTTCTTTAAGTTACGTTCCACAGTATTGATGAGGATAATGAAAACAACTGCACAATTTTAATAAGAAATTAAAAAAGGTTGGATATAGATAATTGGTAAAATCATTAAGTGACGTTTTTGCAAAATTGATATGTCACTTGGTGATCATTCATTTAAAATCTTTATCACAATTATTCAACAAATCTGGCATATTCAACGAATTTTTATTAAGACATTGATAAGCGTCAGCCTGATATTTTTCGTAATCATATTACCGCAAAGTATGAAGCAGATCTAATAGAAATAATTAGCTTGAGAATTTTGCCCATTCGCAATTCGCAGCAAAGGTCGCCGCTAGTTATGAGAGAAAGCTTGTGCACCTAGTTCCATCCATGAGGATTACCAACTTTTGAGATTAATGCGACATTCTAAAACGGGTCTAACGAGATGGATTTACCAAGCACAGTGGAAAATGTTCTTCGATTTCTATAGATAATAACGAACTTCGCCGAAGGGAAATTTCCATGATTCAACTAGATCGGAATGAAAGGAAGTGAAAACATCAGTTTATTCTTTAAAAATATCTGATACAAGTACGAATAATGGTTTAGCAGTTTGCTATCAGCTGAAAATGCTGTTTGTACACCATATGGAACAAGAGCCAATGCGAATACTTGCAGTGGAAAGTTCGAATACATGAATTTAGACTTGATTCCGAAATATATATTCTGATATTGTTTGTCTACATATATAACCAGAAACCGGAAGGAACTTGATTTACTAAGAAAATACACTGGAGAGGAACCCGTTGAATGATTGATTCGTATCCTCAGAGCTCAATTCAATTCAGGCTTTCTCAAGGATAATACTATTTAAAACAAAATCCTATTCAGTAAATATGCTTTTACGAACAAAATCCATTTGGTAAACTTCTAATCGACGTATTAAACTTAATTTTTTTGACGAAGCTACCCAGGACACTTTTGATAATAATTTGTTTATTTAACGTGCTGACTCTTTCTTTCCTATTATCAGTACATCAATACGTGACACATTCATTAATCACTCGATTACTGGAACAACTAGCAAAATATCGAATCGAATAAAATCGTTACTGTAGAAATTTCGTTTTCCTATCATTATTCCCCATTCTTGTTACGTTGGCATAATGTTCGCAACATCTGCTGGGTATTTCTTTCTGAGTTTCTGGACGCGATTCCTCAATCCCTCTATCAAAGTTTCTCTCGCATCTGTTCCATTCGATGATCAAATCATGTTACCATGAGACCACCATGTCTTTGGCGAACTGAAAATACTTTACGTATGGAATACCGGCAGCAAGATCAAAGTATATTTAGTTTCTCAACAGGAAAGCCTATTTGCATCGAAAAGAGTGTCTTACATTATTTTTCCCAGTTATACGTTTATGATAATATCAGTAATGATCCTAGAAAATCTCTTGTACCTCATACGCTGTGATGTTAAAATTTCTTAGAATTCACAAATTGTTGTAGGGACCACAGAAATTTTAATTAAAATAGTTACTGTGGTTGGTAATAATTCCTGTAATTAATGCAGCCTTTATAAA
>SHCU01001536.1:0-11389 GCA_004307685.1 Ceratina australensis | reverse complement strand
ATATCAGCGATTTCCTTCTTCAGCTCTTTGTTAACCGATTCCAGCCGCTTGATCTCGGATCTTTGGTGCACGATCAACGGTTCGGCGTGCAGGGTGTCGTCCGTTTCTCTCTCGGCGACGCGCAACGCAAGCTTCAGTCGCCAAATGTTGGACCTTAAAGATATACGATCGGCCCGCCAGTTCCTGATCTGCTTGTTCAAGCTGTTCACCTTGCACAGCGTGGTGGCCGCCAGCTCTGCTATCCTCATCTTTTCTTTGTACGCGGTTTCGTCGCTCGCTTCCTTCGACGGCGAATCGTCGTGACGTTCGTCCCCCATTGTTGGGCCAGTGTCACGGGAACCGGATACTGTCCTCAATTAACTTCAACAGGAATCTCCAAGAGAGCGCGATCGAGTACTCGGTCGAGCTCATTGGTTCAATGAAATGCTGAAAGTTTGTATGAACTGTATCATGGATATTTTAATATCCTTGTCTATAGCAGCCTTAAATTATCTGTTCCAGTTTGACGACCAATTTACACGGTTAACTTATGCATTATTTAGATAACATAAACTAACTGCCTAAAATTATGGCTTCGCATTGCTAACCGCAATTTTACAAATCAAATATTCGAAATTATAATACATCGTATTAAAGTTCGTTAAATTCAAACAACTTGCAACGCGCGAACCCGATCTAGTATGTAAATTCAATCATTACGCAAATAAACGATGCAGTGTAATTGTTTTCAACTCTAATATGATGAAATGCATTTCGCAAGCACATGCATTTAATGTTACGCGCGTTAACGTTTATTTAAATGTCACGTCGACATAAACACACTTGAACATGAAATAAGGAAGATAGAATTGTTACTGTTAGGATCGTCGTGTTGATACTTGGTGTTTTCTTCCACTGGTAATTTCGACTTCCCCGAAGGCCTACATTTTTACAAAGAATTTGCACGCATTATTGGTTAATGTTTGTGGTTATGCCGTTGACGATTCACTTGACAAATATTCTTGTATGTACTTGTCATAGACGTGACACGAGGGTCATTTGTTTCGAACAAATTAACCTGCCAGATGATATATTAAATGGAATAATTTGTTAAAAAAGCAAGAATTATATTTAAGTAGCGAAATTATATTTTTCTTTAATTCATCGAAGTATTATTTATGTTACTATAAAGGAACTTTAAATTGCACAATGAACTAAGTTGTTAGAAACCATTATGGACGTTTCGGAACTTCGCAGCCTGCTGATGTAATTGATAAGATGCGCTTTTTAATAAATCGTCGAGCGGAACCAACGATGGATGAAGACCTCTCAAGGCCTCTTCTTTGGTTTCGTTGTACAAGTTCCTTCAAATTGGAGAACCCAATGAAATGTTCGTAATGAGAGTGGGCGAGTTGCAATTCAATTATGGCAATCGTTTAAAGGGAACGTGAATCAAAAGTTCCGGTGCCTCTGGGCCGAGTTTTAAGGAAAACTTAACGTAATCGATAGTCCGTACCATGCCAGATAATTTCATGTGAACTTGACAATCAATAAAAATGATAACAAAACATGGTTTAAACACTTCGTGTAATAAATACATTGTTACTTACATATATGTATTTAATTATATTGTTTGTTCGTAAAAAATTTTGAAATATTCGTTTTAATTCATATTAATAATCCATGTCCCGGTTTCATACGCTCGTCGGAATTAGCAATTAATATTGATTGCCCTAATTCGAGTAGAACGGCTTTTGTTCACTGCCGTGGGACACGGAGTCCGCGCAAAAACTAATCATGACAAACGGAATCGTTTGTTTCTGTTCAGCATCGAAGTTCTTGTTCAGAAGTTCCGTAATAAATATGTGGGAGTTAATATCGAGGTTTAATAACAAAATTCTAGTGGTAGCGGCTACGGGACGAGGCACCGGGTAATTTAATTATGAGCATGGTTGGCCTGGTTATGATCGAAAGTTCCGGCTCATTTGGAAGTTTTTTACCAAATTGCTCGGTAAGTGCAGTCGATGAAAGAAATATTGCAAGGTCGTAAAATCGGTCGGTCGCCGAAGTTTACATGCGGCGAATTAACAGAAACCCCTAGTCTTAATTGGGGCTATTCCTCATTGAAATTCTATTTTAATCAAAAAAATGTAATATCGTTTTAACAAGCGTAGTGTTGTTGATAATCGGAAGCATCACTGCTTTGATACAATTCGCGACGATACTAGATCTAATTCGGGACAGGTATCTGGGAATTACAGATGGTATTCGCATTACAGAAGACGAGCTCCGTCGAGAGCGAGCATTCAAACGCACATTTTAATAACGCGGTTGTATGTAATTACATTTCACGAAAGTGTGCGCAACGTTATCGTTACCGCAGGACTCGCAGGAATTCCTGAAGCAATCTGCGCGAATTGATTACGCGAGCAGCCACGAATTAATTAAAAAGATATTTCATTGTGTTACCGGTTAAACCGGTATCTCTTGAAAATCTTGCTTTTACCAACGATAACAGGGACGAATGTCAAAGACTTGTACCTGTGTATTTACACGATGAATTATTATACGTAATATCATATTTAATTTCTCCTTTAGCCAGGATATATTTCACTGACTCAATGGGAGGGGCTGCTTTCGACGTTTATATTAAGTATCGAGTTTCATCGATGTTTTACAATGACAGCGAAAACGTGACTAGCGCGGCAAGACGCATCACCCCAACCTCATAAATTTAGGCTAGATGTATTATTTTACCTGATCGTCGGAGGCAGTTTCGCGCCCCGATGAGCTAAATTCTCGGTGATTCACTTGCATCGGTGATTTCGTCACGTTGGACGCAGAGTGAGTAAAAAAACTATAACAGCGGTTTGGGATCGAGGAAGGTTAAAAGCCGATGATCTATGGGGCACCTGGAGGGCTACTTTAGTGAACCGAGGAACGTAGTAAGGATCACGAATACTGTGATCGGGAAATAACGCGTATTGATACATTTCTGAGAGTAGCAAGTCTTGTAACCTGCGGGTGATAATGGCCTTGACGCAGGTTTATAGGTTTTTCATAGTCTCCGTTATGTCCCATCCGAGCGGCTCCACAAATTTTATATTCACCTGTTCGTTTAACCATCCTCTTATCTTCTACGATATCTTCTAAATCCTTCGCATCCTATTTCTTCCTACTTCGATTCTAATTTTATCTTCAAAACTTCCGCTGCTTCTTGAAATTTATTATCAACTGTTTATTAGTTTACGGGTTTGTCGAGTACAAGGGTGTACTCGAGTGTCAGAGAGAAACGAGCCGCATGTTTTCGTTTACAGAGAACGTTAAAAGATTCCCGTCGATATGGATACGTGCCGTTGCGGGTGTAACGCAACGACGTCGATGGGATCGATGCACCCGCCGAACGAGCCGTGCTGCTGCTGCAGTTACAATCCCTTCAGCGACAATTGCAACGAAGCAGAGATCTACGACCTCTCGTTCGCCGTGAGGAAACTCGGTGTAATGAAGTGTCAGATGAAGAAGTGGCGTATGGAAAGGCTACAGCTCGAAAGCGAAAATAGGTCTCTGAAACAAGCCCTCCAGTCATTCGGTATCGATGTATGATATTTCGTAACGCCTCCTACTACTCCCCGTGCCCAGACGGCTTCTCCGCCGATCAATTGACACCCGCGAAATTGATTAATTGGAGTTGTTCGCGGAAGTCTTGCGCGTTCTACTTGCCAATCAGGCCGTCTTCAAACGAGCGTTCTTTCGCCTTCGTGCGCCTTTTCCTGTTTCCCTAACCGAAGCCAACGAAGGTAGATAAGAAGCTCATTGCTAGTGATTTGATCAAATTAATTGCTGATAGCTTGTATATAAAAAAAAACTTTATTACTTTCTAACAATGTAACATATGTAATTGAATATTTTGCAAAAATAAAGTCGAACTTCCATCGTCTTATTAACTAGAAATGTTTCTTTTTTTCTTCACATTTCCTTGCAATTCATATCGTACTCGCTCTAGACCTTATTACTAAATTCCGTAGTAACGGTGCTCACGAATGCAGAGCGGATCGCGTTCGCTGCTACGGGGATTTTTGTTGAAAATTCGGGTCGCTTTCTTTGAAACCGTGCACGTGCAACCGTCCCGAAATGTTTCTAAAGATTAGATGTTTTTTCGTGTGTAGGTGTAAATGCGGATGAGATATTGAAGCCCGATCCGCTGCTGGTGCACTCCCGCGAAGAAATCGAAAGGCTGCAAAATGCAAACGCGGCGCTCGCAGATAAAGTGAGGGATCTCGAGGAAACTCTCGCCGAACGAGATTGCTGCGACGATCCCGACGTCACCATTCACTTCCTAAGAGAGAAGATGAGACATCTCAGGGAGCATTTCGCGCTCGAAAAAAAGGAGTACTATATTTGCTACTTTCCTTAAATAATCTATACGCCGTGCGCATAATAAAAAGAAGGTCGCGCGATTGTCTTTGCATTTTTTTATCCCTCGCCAGTTTAATCTATTTGAGTGAACCCCTCGCCGGGGTTGCATTTGTCCCCTTAACTCGAGGAAGCTTTCTCATCTTGCCAGCTTACGCGATATGATATCGGATTTGAAGCTGAGGCTGGAGCAGACGGAGGAGGACGTTAGCTGCCCGGCGATATACCGTTTAAGGGCGAAGTTACGCGAGCTGATGAAAGGCGAGCCGTCCGAGCCGAAGAAGATCGTCCAACGATCGATCGACACGTTGGACGACCTGTCGAAAGATTGCGACGAGCTGCGTTTGGAGAACGAGCGGCTTCGCGCCGAGCTCGAGGAGCTGCGCCGGCAACTGGCCAGGCCTCCGTCACCGAGGACCGCCCAGACGACGACGGTGCCGGAGTACGTGGACATCGACGACCTCTTGCAGAAGCTGGAGAACTGCGAGGAGACCGTGAACGATCTGAAGAAGCAGCTGGAAGAGAAAGACAAGCTGATCGAAGCCTTGAAGAAGGAGCTGGAGGGAATGGTCAGCCAGCAGGGTTTGCTGGATCAGATAGAAGCTATGAGGAACGAACTGAAAACGAAAGATGATAAGGTATCGACTCTGTTCGAAACTGACGTAGGGAAACTTATTTAATCTGGTTAATGGGCACTCGCCGAGTTCTCGCGAGCAATATGCCAACGTAGTTTTTAGTCTGTTCGATGAAGTTAGTACGAATGGGGGAAGTAATATTTCTTACAGTTGAAGAATACTTTTTAATATTCATCGATGCGGAAGTGAGAGCGGAATTCGGTGTACAGATTGAAAGAATCAACTTGTAATATTTATTTCAGATCACGAACCTCCTAAATACTCTGAGACAATCGGAAATAGACTTGCTCGGTTTGGGCAAAATGAAAGAAGAGTTGGAGAAATTGAAGTTGCAGGAGCAGGAACGCGAGTTCGCAGTTACGTCGCAGCTAGAACTTCTTGAAACCGAGAGGGAAGATCTTCAGACGGAGAAGGGTCGACTGTTGGATGACTTGAACGATCTCAGAGAGGCGTTGAAGGAGAGGAACGATCAGATAATAGACATACTGGAACAGAAGAATCAGCTGGAGCGAGACTACAAGGATCAGCTAGCGGCGTTACAGGCAAAGCTCGACGAGGCGTTGGCGCGCGAAGCAGATCTAAACAAGGAGATCGAAGATCTCAAGGCGCAAATAGCCAATCTAAACGACGAGCTGGAGAAGTGTAAGAAGAGGAACGAGGAGCTTGAAGAGTGTTGCCGTGACAGAGACGCCCTTGCCCAGAAGCTGAGCTCCTTGGAGGACGAGCTAGCCGCCGCGAAGGCTACAATAGCCGATCTTGAAAAAGCAGTGGATGCATCGAAGGGCGATAACGATTCGTTGTCGAAAGAGTTGGACGACGCGTTGGCGCGCGAAGCGAATCTAAACAAAGAGATCGAAGATCTGAAGGCGCAAATAGCCAGTCTGAACGACGAGCTGGAGAACTGTAAAAACCGGATCGCGGAGCTTGAAGAGTGTTGCCGTGACAGAGACGCCCTTGCCCAGAAGCTGAGCTCCTTGGAGGACGAGCTAGCCGCCGCGAAGGCTACGATTGCGGATCTTCAAAGCGAGAGAGACGCGTTGCTGACAGAACTGGACGATGCGAAGAAACGGATCGCGGATCTCACCGGACAATTGGAGGCGGAGAAGGCGGCCAGGATGGCGTTGGAGAAGGAGCTACAGGATAGCCGAGATGAGCTCGAGAAGTTGCGGCGGGAGAATTCGAATCTGAGAGATCAGCTCGAGACGGCCAGAGCTGAGAATGAGAAACTTCGCGAGGAGCTCGAGGCGGCGAAGAAGCTGGCCGAAGAGAACGAAAGATTGAAGGCGGAGCTCGCGCAGCTGAAGAGCGAGAACGCTGATCTCAAGGAGAAGATGAAGAAACTGGAGGAGTTGAATAAGCAGTTGAAGGAGGATTACGACAACATGAAACAGGCGTTGGACAACCTGCAGGCGGAGATCAACAGACTGGCCGACGAGCTGAGCAAGGTGACGCAGGAGCGTGACGCGTTATTGGATGAGAACAACAACATCAAGAAGCAGCTTGAGAAAGCGTTGGCGGAGAACGAGAGTTTGAAAGCGGCGCTGGACGAGGCCGGTCAACAACTTGACAAACTTAAAGCGGAGAGGGACCAGTTGCAGAAGAGCCTCGACGCGATGAAGCTCGAGAACGATGCGTTGAAACGGGATATGAAAGCGTTAAAGGACGAGCTCGAGGATTCGAAGAGGCAGCTGGAGGAGCTGATGGCCGCCGGCGATGCGTTGAGAGCGGCTGACAAAGATAAGGATGGCCAACTCCAGAAGTTAGGAGAGGAGCTCGCGAATTTGAAATTGGAAAAGGATCGCTTAGAGAAAGAGAACGCCGATCTGAGGGCTAAGAATACGGAGTTGGAGAAAAAATTGGCGGACGCGAAGAGCGAGATTGAAAAATTAAAGTCAGAGATCGGCGATTTGCTTGCCGAGCTGGATCGCCTGAAAAAGGAGTTGGAGAAGGCTAGGAACGAGATTGATCAATTGAAATCGGAGATGGGTTCGTTGAGAGAAGCTCTCGATAAGTGCGTCGAAGAGATGAATAAGCTCAGAGCTGAGAACGACGGGCTCAAAGCGGAGAACGAGTCGTTGAAGGGTTCGGGCGATAGTTTAGCCTCGGAATTGAGCCACTTGAAGGACGAGAATGCGGCTTTGAAAAATGAAATGAATCAATTGAGCAAACAACTGGCCGACTGTAGAGCGGAGAATGATAAATTGAGGAAGGAACTGGACGAGCTGAGAGCTGAAAACGAGAAGCTCCGCGGGGAATTGAAAGCGTGCAACGATGAGAACGCGAAACTGAAGGAGGAACTTGAAAAACTGCGCGCACAAGTGCAGGGCTTAAGCGAGGAGTTGAGCAAAGTGAAGGCTCAGCTCGCGGATGCTGAGAATAAACTCCGTACTCTGGAGCCGTTGGTAGCTCAATTGCAAAGTGAAAACGATAAACTGCGAAAGGACCTCGCGGCGTTAGAAAAGGAGGCGAGCGATTTACGAGCGCGGCTAGACAGGGAAACGGGAGATCGGGACAGGATGCGAAACGATATGAAGATGCTGGAGGATCAGGTGCAGGATCTTAACAATAAATTGAATGCTGCTAGAGCGGAAAACGATGCCCTGAAGCAGGAGAACCAAGAACTCAAAGCGAAGTTATCGAACTTGGAACAGGAATTGGCGAGCTTGAAAGGGGAGTGCGACCAGCTGAAGTCAGAGATAGCTGACTTGAAAAAGTTAATCGAAGAATTGAAAGCGAAGATCGCTCAGCTGGAAGCGGATGTAGAACACTGGAAACTGGAGAATTGCAAGATTCAGATGGAAGTAGATAAATTAAAAGCAGATCTTGAGAAAGCGAGGAAGGATTTGAACGATTGTCTGGTGAAGTATTTTTTTTTTAATGATTCACACTATTAATCTTTAATTTTTAATTATATTTTTCTGAACAGGCTGCGAAGAAAGCATTGGAGGATCAATTGAATCGTTTGAAAAACGAAAAAGCTGAGCTTGATAAGAAACTCGCTGAATTAACGGCACAACTCGAAGAGCAAAAGAAAGCTCTGGAAGCAGAAAGATCAGCCAAGGCCAAGGGCGATTCCGAACTCGGGTCCTTGAAAGCCGAACTTGATGCCCTGAAGAAGGAATTAGAGAAGCTGAGAGCAGAGAACGGCAGGTACAGAAGCGAGCTGGATGATTTGGAGAAACAACTGGCAGCTTTGAGGAACGAACTGCAGGCGTGCAAAGACGAGGTCGCTGCGTTAAGAGACGCGAACAACGCGTTGAAGGCCGAGTTGGAATCCCTGAAGAATTTGAAAAACGAATTCGACAAGTTGAAGGCTGAGTTCGATGCTCTGAAGGCGGAAAATGAGAAACTTTTACAAGATAAAAATAAGTTGGAAGATGAGAACGGCAAATTGAGGGGCGAGGGCGACGGCCAAAGGGCAGAGATCGACAAGTTGAAAGGGGACTTGGCCGCGGAGAAAGCGGCCGCCGAGAAATTGCGAACAGATCTGAAAAATTGTCAGGAGGAGAACAATAGGCTGCAAGCGCAATTAAATGAAATGAAGAAGAACTTGGATAACTTGAAGAGCGAGAATGAGCGTATGAAGAACGAGCTTGACGAATTGAGGAAGGCGCTTGCCGCGGCTCAGGCGAAGCTTAAGTCGTTGGAAGATCAACTCGCGAAATTGCTTGCCGAGAAAGAGGATTTGCTGAACGAACTCAAACGTCTCCGCGACGAGTTGAATAATTTGAAGAGCGAATTGGAGAAAGAAAAAGCGGCGAAAGACGCGGCATTGAAGGAATTGGCTGATCTGAAGGCGGAATTGGGCAATTTAAGAGCGGCGTTAGACAAGGCTAACGCTGAGAACGAGGCGCTTATGAACGAGAACAAGAAGCTGAAAGCGGATTTGGCGGACTTGACTAAACAAGTCGAAGCGCTGAAGAAGGAGAACGCGGGCCTGAAGAAGGAGAATGAAACTTTGAAGAAAGAGAACGCGGACCTGGCAGCAGATTTGGCTGCCACGAAGAATAAGCTTGCGGACGCGGAGAAGAGGCTGAAGGATTTGGAGAACGAGAACGGTTATTTGAAGAGTCGGCTTGCCGATCTCGAGGATGCTATTAAAGAGCTTGATGCATTAAGAAAGCAGCTGGAAGATGCTAACAACGAATTGACTAGATTGAGACCAGAGGTTGACAAGCTGAGGAAGGAGAACGCGAGGCTCCAGAAGGAGGCGAATCAGTTGAAGAATGATTTGGATAAATTGAAGAAGGATTATAATAATATGTTGTCCGAATTGACTCAATTGAGGGAGGAGAAAGCGAATCAGAAAGAACGCGACGCAGCGTTGCTGAAAGAACTGGAGGATCTGAAGGATAGTAACGCCCAGCTGAAGAGTCAGTTATACGACTGCCAGGCGGAGCTCGAGAGGTTGCGCAAGGAATTGGAAGCCTTGAGGAGCGAATATAACCAACTGAAAGGTTTGATAACTACCGTAGCAGCGTTTCAATTGTTTGATCGTTCGTTATGTAAATTACAGTGCAAGGGGTCTTCGTCTTTTGACGAAGTCACTTTGCATTAAACACAGTGGCTAATGGATAGCATTTTAATGTTGCCCTCCCCCGCTGTCAACTGTAACGATATAGCAATAGCAATGGTTCACTGCTTTCCCGTTAGTTGAATATAGCATTCAAATAATAAATTCATGTTGCAAGTTCTATCTGTACAAAATACGAAAACATGCAGTTTACGTATTTTTTTAACGTTTATATTATCCTGAACAAAATTGATAAAGAGTTTATTAAAACCCGGGCGGATCACGAGTTGTAGTACGCCTGTCGTTATCATACAACTTTCATTCCACGAAACTGTAATTACATATTGTCGATGAAATGAATACAGACAAGCAGTTGGAGGCGAAGGAGACGGAAATGGACAAAGATATTCTGGATGAATGCGGCGACTTCATTAAGGCGAATGAATTATTGGGGAAGAAATTTGAAAGGCAGAACGAAGGTAAAAAATTGAATGGGAAATTTTTCTTTTCCCCCTTTTTTTTTAAAGTAAAAATATGCAAACCGATTCTTATCATTTTATCGCCTGTGCTGACCGAGGATCGGTAAACGTTGCTTGTGAATGAAACTGAATGCGGCCATTCAGAACTTTTAATTAGTGCTGCGTCCGATACGATTTGAATAAGTTTTATGGCTACACAAATTTCACGAACGCTAGACGTAAATAAAACGAAATGTGGCTACGGTTAATTTGTGGGCAATTAAAGGTTTGATAAAAATGAGCTGTCCTCTTTCCGACATCAGCGAATGACGTTAATACGTCATGGGCGTAGCATTTAAAACTCTTTTCTATTACCAACATTTATAAATACGTATTCTTTGTTACGTCGTTGAACCGCTATAAATAGTCTTCCTCGCTAGACGGTAAAAATAAGGGATGAGTGAAGGGAAAGTTTAAAGTTCATCAATTTTTCTCTCATATCTGGCTACTTCCGTTCTTTGTTTAATCAAGACTTTTAAAGTTGCCTGCGGTACTTGCATAATTTCATATCAACTCGTTCCGGCTCATTCATCTAATGATTAAACTATATTTTAACTTGCATTGAACTATTAGTTTTTTGTAATGTTCAACCTAGGCGTTCAACGTGTTCGCGATTACATTCAATTCTTGGAGGGTAAAGGGGAAGAACCTCAGTTGGCGGATCAGGTGGACGAGGAACCAGGAATTGATCCAGAGCTGAGGAAAGAGATTGCGGACTTGTTCGAGAAATCTCAAGAGCTCTCTAAAAATATTTATGAAACAGAGCAGGACATACAAAAACTTGCTGATGTTCTGAAAGAAGTAAGCTCTATTCTTTTTATAACAATACTCGCGTACCAATTATATTACCAATGTATTATTTTTTAAATCGAAGTTCATATATTATTTATACGTTTCATTCAATTATTGATACATTAAAATTATGCACAGGCTGGAGTCTTCGATCCGGAATCCTGGCTAAATGTAAGTCCGAATATAATATTCTACTATTTTATTAGATTTGTACTACCTTGTTATTTAGAATACTGATAGAGCTCTATTGAATAGCTCTAAGTATATCTTCTATGTATGCACATAAACTCTATAGTTAATATTATGTCTTACAAATATTGTCAGCCATTGGTACATTGTGTCATCGATGTTAACTATCTTACGGGAACCGCGATGTTTGATGTAGATTAATGATGCAGCTTAGCAAGCGAATGAACGTGATAGATTTAATAAATCATTCCCCGCCCCGAGAGTTATTAATAAATGCCTTCGTTCGATTAAATCGCACGTTCGCAAACTGTCCTCAAACTAAAAATTTAACAAATGGAATTTTAAACAAA
>SHCU01001535.1:0-12714 GCA_004307685.1 Ceratina australensis | reverse complement strand
TTTTTTTTGTCACACGCAACGCGTTCGATAAGAATTCCCTCTGAATGGCACTTGATTGCTGGACAATGAAATTCTTAGAGAATTTGAATAGAAAAGTAAATTGTGCCTCTTTTCTTTTCTACTCTAATTCGAATATATTATACTTTCTGCTTTCGGATAGACACTGAACCGCACCAGTTGTTCAAATGTGGTTCCCTAATCTTGGAAATTAGAATTTTACCTTCCACCCATTTTTCTACGTTTACAAACGAATAGTATGTGCATTTATGTTATATTGTAAGAAGTGTAAAAGAACATGTGAGATGCACTTTAGAAATTGATTGTACAAATCTAAATCATGTAATGCAATTAGTATAAACATATATCCTATCTGCTTTCGTTATTGAGACGCAACAAATTTCTTTGTCTTGTGTTACCTAAGTAAGTCTCTCGTTAAAGAAAGACACAAATCTTCATTCCTACGAAGAAATCATCTCTATCTTCATGTCAATATGACTACAAAACCTATGTTTAGCCTACAGTTAAATCAAGAACAGTCGACAGATTGGGCATAAGCGAGCATATGGTGGTCATCCGCAGTTTTACAGGCGTACCTCGCCGCCCTTTCAACAACGACCCTAACCAGGTTCTTCTGTATTCGTTTGTGCGCGATCTTTCAAAGCACGAGGCAATTGCCTGTCTACTTATTGTGTTTTAACAACGCCACTTCTAATGACGTTAATCAGACACGGAATACTAATAGGAGATACGAGTAGCGTGGGTGTACACGCCAAGTGAAAACTTCAATCAATGGAAAATTGAATTTTTATTGATAATTGTAAATTCGACTGTTAAATCTCTCAGTGCAACTACTCGAAAACCTGTATGTGGGAATTTCTTTTCTAATCTTTGCATCGATAACAGGTGCCCCTAAGGTAGTTGAAACGATTCGTTCAGCCGATTCCATGCGATTTTCACGGTATATCCGGCTCGGTTTTGCACGATACTTTTACCGAGTCGTTGGAAAATGTTCGATGTAACCCAGGAAACGGGGGATAGTACGGGCATAGTGGCCGTGTCTAATCGACGAACGGTCAGCGGTGTCTCGAAATACCCTCGGACGTCCTATCCATTCTCGATCGCTTCGACCCCCGAAGATTACGCGTTTACAAATCGCGGTCGCCGCGTTTGAACCAGTTTCGCCTAACAGGATCTAGGCCCTGGCGGAAGGTGGATTTCATGGGAACGGATTTCGATCGATTTCGAACTTTCCGTTTTCTTACATCAGCTTTTTGTGGGTGGAGATTTGGTTTCGAAGGAACGAAGCGTGAACAAGGAAGTTGATTAATTGAAAACGACTGTTCGAACATGTTTCAAAAATTATTCAGGTGGCCAGAGATAAGTTTGATACTATGTAACAAAGAAAGTTTGTACTATGAAAAACGAAAGCAATTTATTTAAAAAAAACGATACTTCGAAAAATACATGTCAAAAGGACGATGATATAAAGGGCATCAACGTTCGTTAGTTCGGAATTAAATTTTCTTCACTTTTGAGACAGGCTCGTCAGCCAGGTTCCTCCTGTTCGGCACCCACGATTTCGGTATGTTCGGATCCGGCGTCGACGTGCTCGGCTTACGTTTTTTATTTTTCCCACTTTTCGACCGCGGCTTCGTTCTCTTCGGTCTTTTCTCAGTCTTTTTCCTCTTCGATTGAACTCGTCGAACTGGTACCATCCGACGTTCTACGACGTTCACTTTGGCACCATCGGGGTCGAATCTGTCGTAAAGAGAAATGAAATAAATTTCGTGAGGAACCTTCCGGCCGTCAACTCCCATATCCTATGGGATTCACCTGAATTTCTTATTCCTTTTGGAAATAATGCCGAAATCGAGGCCACGGCGAAGAGCAACGGTCACTTGTTTCCGAAGTGCCTTTCCGGCGGTGATGTTGTGCTTGTTGCTGATCTGCTCGATGATCTCCTTCTCGGAGAAGCCCTCTTCCGGCTGCTCCGTCCTCAGTAGGTCGTACACGAGGACCGACTTCCGCACCATCTCGATCTTCGGTTCGGATCTCGTCAAAGGCTCGATCGATGCCAGAATATGCCGGAAAGTAACATAACGAGCACGCGAGAAACGAAACGAGCTGACGTCGCCGGCACGAAGTTAGTAGCTCCTCGTTCGATAGATCTCGCTCAAACGGTTTCTACGTTCAAGTGATTTCAATTTTACTCCCTTGCTAATTTTGTCTGCCCATACATGCATACGCGTATGTATGTACACTGCCGCTCAAAAGTATGTCGACACTTCCTTAATTCTTATAACTACCTGCAAAAAATTATGATATCTTTGGTAAATTTCATTGTAATGTGTGTATTCCAGTTCGTACAGTGTTGGAGAACATATTTTAATAATAATTTATTAAATATCTCACCGAGAATGATAAAAAATAATTATATCTTCTTCTCATCTACACCGCCGCGTTTACTAGTCGTGGCATTCTGGCTATTAACTGTGTCATTATTTCACGATTAATAACGTTCCACTCGGATTCGAAGATTCCCCACAAATGTTTTTCAGATTTGGGACATCGTTTTCGGACCTGTCGTGATCCCATAGTTTTTCTATGGGATTCAAATCGGGTGATTGGGGTGGCAGCGCAGTACTAAATTATTAATTTAGTACATACATAGAATACATTACATACATATTCGTAATAGAATTT
Source organism: Ceratina australensis (assembly GCA_004307685.1). Classification (NCBI taxonomy): domain Eukaryota; kingdom Metazoa; phylum Arthropoda; class Insecta; order Hymenoptera; family Apidae; genus Ceratina; species Ceratina australensis. The sequence continues at coordinate 10,011 of SHCU01001535.1, read as the reverse complement.
AGTAACAAATATTGTTTAATAATAAGAGTATACATTATACATATATCATAAACTTTATGAACATGGTAAATGTCCACATACTTTTGAGCGGCAGTGTACATACATATATATCATTTTCCGAAATTTTCATTTCGAACTTCCGCTTACGAGTAACGAAAACTAATAAAACGTTGCGTTCGTTCGCCGAGCCTGCTAGAAATTGCATTTTCAAATCACGTTTACTTTTTACACGGACCGTTTGGTTGCCCTAGTATTTGCGCTCGCCGCATTTATTGCATCCCTTCGCGACATGCCACGTGCACATCGGGAACCAGCCGTTCGGATTGAAGCTGTGCGGAGGTTCGAAATAGGAGGTCTAACTAAAATTATATTCGACCCCGTGCCAACCGGGACAGTTAGATACCCGGCGTTGAAACGCGGCGAAGAGTCCCTTGTATTTCCCGTCGCAGTTCATTCGGAAACGCGACCGTCTTTGGGCACGTTGCACCTGAGCTCCAGCCATCCGCGCGTTCGTCGGATCCGCAGGTTTCCACGACGAACCTCCTATGTTTGCTAAGAGGGATACGGATGCTGGAGGGTTTAGAAGGAACGGCTTTGGCTTTGAGGATATCTCCCGAAGGAGGAGGACATGGACGGGCGAGGGAGCGGCGATGGTGCGTCGTCGTCGGTGCTTAGAAAGAGGGAACACGGGTGGATGGCCAGCGACTCTGATTTCCGTCGGGAATTTCGCCCTATCCGGCGCAACCAGGCGAAGCCGCCTTTAATCATTCGATTGCCGCCGCTTAGAGTCCGCTTCCTCGGCCGGGACCGGTATCTAACCGCCCGCCATATTTACCCAACATCCGACGAGCCGGACACGTTACTCCTACGCCACGTACCTTTAATCGATTCCCCTTTCGTCTTATCATTTTATTTCTAATCAACGATTAGAACGTTTTCAAGGAACCTTTGGTTTTTCATCGGTAAAGATCGACCGACATTAACTGAACGTTTTCACAGACGCGACTCAAACATTATGCATGATAAACATGTACAATTCACGTCATCAGAATTTATAACTTTCAAACATTATTCCATAATTAAATAATTGTTTCCAAATTTATTAAATTTGACGGAGCAATTATACAATTATTTTGACAAACTAGGAATCTATTGCTCGTTCATATTCCCATATATTTAAATAAGCTTTTTTTTATTTCTTTTAATAAATAATTGTTTTATCTGCGGTGCGAACCGAGATGTAACAACGGGCGAACCCCTTAAGCCTGGTACGTTCGCCGGGAATAAAAGATTCTGATTCCGGCTCGCGGAAGAGGTTGCCTCCGTGCACAGCATCGTGCAGAACGACAGAGAATCGAATCTCCTTCCCTTTTCTTCGTTCCCATAGGACGGAGCCCGTCGGGCATTGGTTTCCCGGTTTCCTCGCCGCTTTTTCCAATTGTACCCGGCCCCGGCCACGAATCGCCCCCGGCCGGTCCTCGAAGTCAGGGCAAGTGGATTATTGACGGCACGAAACAATGCCGTAGCTTTGTTCCGCGCGTTTCGAACGTAATATGTTCGATGCAGCGGTAGGGCCTGTCCGTCCGTCAGTTTTGTGCGCGCATCGAGTGGCTCCGAGCCGGACTCTGCGGAGTGGGCTCTCCCCGTCTCTCTCGCTAACAGCGAGTCAAGTACTCGTGCGGTACATCTGGCTGTCTGATCGGTGTTTATTAAAAATCATACGAAATCTCCGTCCGTCTCTCCTCTCTTCGGCACCGTGCTCTTTTTAGAACATTCGACGCGGAAGTTGAGGAGCTGATACGGATTTCGGACAGATATCGAGTACCCACAGGGTTTTCAGGCCCGTTTCGAATGTTCCGTGAAACGATAAATGGAGTAAATCAAAATCATACAATTCTTTATATGTAGTCAATATATTAGGACCTTGAATAATTTCTCGCAATTTTTGGACAAAATTTCTGTCGGCTTCAACTCATACGGCACCCAATTTCCTTGCTTCTGGATCATTCCTAACACTTTTAAACGTTTTGTTGACTCATCTACTTGTAATGTTTTTCCAAGTTCTGCTAGCGGATGACATCGGTCTTGATCGAGTAATTCCTCTAATTCTTCGTCTTCAAATTTTTCTGGTGCGCCAAAACGTACCTTATCTTCCAGATCAAAATCATTATTTTTGAAGCGTCGAAACCAGTCTCTACAAGTCGTACTCGACAGAGCACTGTCACCGTAGGTCTCAACAAGTATTCTATGTGCTTCAGCTGCAGATTTCTTTTGAATAAAGTAGTGCAAGAAAATTGTCCGCAAATACAGTTTATTTGGCATAAAAATTGACATTTTCAGATCTAATAAATAATTACTTTTGTTAGACTAAAGTGAACTACCATACACTGAAATTTAAGGTTAAATAGAGTAATCCCTTGAATGTGCGTTACCGTTCGAAATTCGGAGTACCGCTTCTACCATTTCTGAAAAAAACAGCGAGAACTTATTCAAAGTACTAATACTATTAAACGAATTAAAAATTATTTAAGCACCTTTTACGAATTAAAGATATAAATTTATTTTGATTTAATTTTAATTATAAACTTGAAGAGTATTCCGACAGTCTCAATAAAATATCTGAAATTAGCTATTAATTTTCCTCCAACCGATCAGTATTAGATGGAAACGAATAACATTCTTAAAAAGGCGTGTCGCGGGATGAATGCTTAAAGGACAGGCGGCCAAACACTCGAGCAGCAGCGGTGGTACAGTCGGTGGAAGAGTACGGAAACGTGGAACAGCGATTACATTTCAAGCCAGTCCGTAAGCGGCGACGGTAACGAAGGACCGGGAGTCGAGGAATTAATTCGACTCGACCATCTTTTTTCCTCCCTTCTATCCCGTCCCTCCAGGGAGCAACTGGCTGCCTCTTTGAAGGAGGGCCAATAAAATCGTCCCGGGAATCTCCTTCTTCCTGTCCTCCGGGATAAGGCGAGCACTCGGCCGAACTAAACTATCGGATCTTTTCGCGAGAGACTCCCGAGTCACGGGACCTGAGCCTCGATCACTAAGATTACATACATAATTATAAAAAAATAATGATGGAACTGTGGAATGTTTGTAATAAAAGGCGGAAGGGTAAGAAGCTGCGCACGTCGGGTAACGACGATCGAAGGCGCCGAAATATCGAAACAGGGAGTCCTTCGAGGCGAGTGTCGTACCGTTGGGAATAGCTACGTTTTGCTATGGTGAATTTTGCCATGGAGGTCGTGATCCAACGTGCAAACATCCCTGTGGGCAAGAGCTTCGATTTGGTATCCGCCAGCGGTAACTACCGTGCAACCCCCGAGACTCAAAAAGTGGTGCTCACCCCGGCGACCGAAATTTCCTGTTACGTATTCGCTGGCTTTACGTTTAAATCGCGCGATCCACGCAGTCAGTCTTGATTGACACTTCGAGTGAAATTCCAAAATCCATCAGAATTGATTGTTGCAAAAGGGATAAGAAGCAGGTCAAGAAACGAAGTGAACTAGAAAATCTCACGCATTTTTAGACTCGTCCTACTAATATTTTGATGCTTATTAGCTTTATTACGTTCTACGATTAAAAACCGGAGGCAAAAGGCGAATTCGGCGGACCCCTGTGAAACGTTTGAGCACCGCATGAAACCTTCTCCACGGGGGTGGAACAACGAGGGTGAGGTTTGACAGTGGCTGGTGGCTCGGAGGGATTCAATATAATCGCGCAATAAAATTCACTTACAAGCTATAGCCGTCCCTCTTCTCCCCTCGAAAGCGGCGCCTCTCTTTTACAACGCCGTCAACCCCTGTCGATTCGCTTCTCGCTCGTCCCAAAAGCGGGCCTTCGTCCCGTGCAGACGGTACGGGGGAGTACACCGCCAAGTATTATCGTTCAGCTTTCGACGGGAGCTCCCTAGGCCCTAGACGACTCCCTTTCACCTTCACGAACTTCATTTTCTTCGCTTCGAACTCGCGTCTTCAAGTCTTCTCCGTTTTTAGGGAATATAATGAAATAACTTTTATTTCGCACGAATTGTAAGATTTAAGATAAAAATGTTAAGGCAATACTCAGGGCGGTAAACTTCTAGGTAGATCTTATAAGAACTCGTGAATTATATCCATTTATCTATTTTGTCGAATGAAATTATTTCTACCCGTTCAATCGTGTTGACATTTTTACTGGAATTTCTGTTGGACCATTGAATGTTATCAAGGCATCTCATATTCAGAGTGACCTTTGTCGTAACACGAATAATTTGGTGTAATTTCGTCCAGGCAACGAATCCCCAGCGTGGCCCGATCAATCGAGTGGACAATTTTCCATTAAATTATGCACTCGCAATCTCGGTATGCCGACGCACTTCGATCGAGGCAGCGTACGCGTTGCATGCATGATGAATATAATAACGAGCTATTTTCCTATTACGCTTCCCTTGTATCGCTTCCATCTCACGATGTTCCGTCGATACGAGCAATTCAAATCGTTGTTACATATAATTTCGATCCTCCGTTACGATATTAGTCGAGGAGCAGAAACAACGAGCACGCGGAATGTTGCGATTCACCCTTGCTCTCTTTTCCATCCCCCGGTCCTGCCAATTTCCGTCAGGGCTGTCCGTCAGGGAATACAATCAGATGTCTCGTAGCTGTAGTTGTACTCGGTATATCGCGTATGTTGACTCGGAGTATATTTGTCCAGCAATGGAGGAGCGTTGCTGCTGGTGGTTGAGAAGGGGTAGTGGGCTCGGTCCAAATATCCTGCTGCTTCGTTCGCCGCCGCGTCGATCATAGATGCATTACCGCCGAGAAACGTACGGTGTTACCTGTGAGACCTCGCTAAGTCCAAACTCTAAATGCTGTATCCAATTCATTCGAACGTAAGTAAATTAACAAGCTGGTTTTTATGAAAATGATCAAACCTCAATAACGATGAAAAAATAATGTGTTATCGCGCAAGTGTGAATAAAATAAAATAGCCGTTTCCTTAATCGAAAGAAAACTAGAACGACGATGGCAAAGCGTCGAAATCGGAATTGCCTGGTGCTCGCAATTACACACCCGTTAGAGGAGGTAACGAACGAGGCGGTCGAGAAGCAGATATCACTTGGCGAATCAATAAAACGTGTTTGGCTCGGTCAAACTGCGTGTCATCGCGTATCCATCTCGAACGCCAAACAAGTACACCGGCTATCATTTATCTCGATAATTATATGACCACTGATTACCGGTTCATTTTCTAGTAAATATTTAGCCGGGCTCGAAACGGGATACCCCGTGCCTCTGCGTCCGTATCCTGCTCGGGGAGACGCGGCTAATCTACCCCATTTCTCTAACAGCCAATTGCTACCTTTCAACTGAAAAATTACCATCCAAACAAACCGTTTTAGGCATTTCAATGTGTATTCAGGTACCAAAATCTATTTCTTCGAGGCTACTGATCACGTCCTCATTTATTCATTAAACACCTGACGACCTAGACTCGTCATGAGATTTTAGTGATCCAAAGAAATTCGTACTTCTTAAGACTTAAATAATGTCTGATAAGACAAAACAAAATTAGTCAAAAATGTAGACTTACGTCAAGTCTCTTTCTTACGTCAGTACCAAACACCCTGTGCATCTAAAGGGCTCGTAGGTCGTAGGACCCATAGGGAGGCCGCGTACATACGTGTCTTGTATATAAGGGGTATCTACTTAGACGGCAGGATGTAACATTGTAACATATGTATCGTGGCAGCAGGATGGCAAGGATGAAAGGCGGAGCCAGCTGCAGCCAACCAGCAGCTAGGATTTCCATTTTAGCTCGTCGTCGCAGGACTAACCGTGCAGCCACCGGTGAGCCTCGTAAAAGTCCTCGTAGCTACCATTAATCCATCGCGAGTCTATTCGCGCCCGGCTTGCACTCTACGCCTTCGAGCGATTGAAAATTCGCGAACTTTCCTTGTTAACATCATTTCCTGTAAAAACTCTCGATAAGATTGTTTTCCGTCTTGGTAGAATTTATAAAGAGATAGAGTTCGATTTCGATGGTGTTTGGATAGCAGTTAGCGAATTCCCCGAGGATCGCTCGTACGTGATGCAGAATAATAAGATTGACGGAGAATTTGTTAGGGCGGTAATTCGAGAAACTGGGAAGTTCCGTGGAAAAAGAACGGACCGCGTTAATCAACGCTTCACGCGAACAAAAAATATGTTTTACTCGGGATTGCCGGGGATCGACGGATGATCATCCGCAGCGGGCCAGTCCGTTTGTTAATCGTTCGCGGAAAAGTGCGCTGATCGCCGGCTAAACGATTTTAATATATCACGGAACGCGAATATGTTAGCTTTCGAATTGTTTATCTGATTATCGGGTATCGATCGAAGAATGGTTATTTATAAAATGAATGAAATTTATTCGTACCGCGGATACCCCGGGGAATATATTATTGTACCGACGACGACGTTTGCCTTTCACTTCATAATGAACATTACATAACGAATCGCAATCGGCTTAATTAATATTATCACTGGACTGGACGAATTCATTAGCGTGAACACCGGACGCTGTGATTTTTCTAATGATCCACGATTATTATTATTATTATTATTATTATTATTATTATTATTATCTCTGCTACCGGAAATAATGCGATACGAGTTGAATTAACGAGGGCGGGAGCATAAATAACGGCCTGAATTATGCGCACCGACTGCGGAGCCGGACTGTATAAAACCCGAACGACATAATCTCCTGGAAATAATGCAATTTCATAGCTCGTTTTAATAATTATTCTTTAACGGGTCGCGCGAAACGACGGTAATATTTATACGCGTATAGATATACGTATCAAAGGGGAGTAATTAAAAATATGAAATGAACTTTTCAGCCTGACTCTTTTATTCATCAAATTAGTCGACTAAAGTAATGGCAATTTATATCTGAAAAATTATGGTTATAAGAATTTTATCAAATTCAACCTGTGTCACTAAGCTCAAGAAATGTTCGTATGTTATCGAAGCTGAATATGTCTCAAATTTGAGTTTGTGCAAAGACAATGCCTTGTGACAGCAACTCTGATTTTCAATCTACATTCTCAGACGATTTATGCCAGTTTTGAGTTTCGCCTCTCGTCAAATCTGACAATGGCAACGCGATAAATCTCGAAAGTATTCGAAAAACAAAGATTCGTGTGACAGGGAGTTTTTATACTAGTGAAACGTCCTAGCAAATATAGAAGCTGGGAGCAAGGAACAGCAGAGAGGAGGAGTGTAGGATGATCACAGGAACGTGGAGTCAGGGGGATCGCGGGTATCAATCGACCGGTGCCATTCATTAAATCATAGAGACGCGTCGGTTACGCTCCGTTCCGCTCGTTTCTGCTCGACGTCGTCCGCCACCGATATACGAGCACGTTGCCCAATGAATAGGTCGTGTTTGCATAGGTCCCCGAGGTGCAGCGCGCGTTGTTACGGGACGCGAGGGGGCGAGGCGCGTACCGGAGGGCAGACGCGGCGAACGCGCACGCGAACGTACAACGATGGGGTAGAGTGCGGAGAATTCGAAACGTCGGGGCGAGAGAGACGGAGCGAAAGAGTACAGCGGCAAGGAAGAGGGCTCCTATGTACACTCAGCTGTCGGCCTGTTTTTACCCGCGCTCTTTCCTAAGCTCCTGCCCTGCCGTGGTCGATTCCAGCCCGACCGATCCTGGAAATCGTCCCTGTTCCCAAAGTGTGCTTCCAAAAATTTATTAAGAAAGTTTGTTTCATGGAATACCCTTAAATATACCGCTCGATCTTCTTAAAGGGTTAAATTGAATAGGTGATTTATCTATATATTAGGACCTTCCATAAGTTCTCGCTGCTTTTGGACAAAATTTCTGTCGGTTTCAACTCATACGGCACCGAATTTCCTTGCTTCTGGATCATTCCTAACACTTTTAAACGTTTTGAAACTGTTGACTCATCTACTTGTAATATTTTTACAAGTTCTGCTAGCGTCTGACATCGGTCTTGATCGAGTAATTCTTCTAATTCTTCGTCTTCAAATTTTTTCGGTGCGCCTTATCTTCAAGATCAAAATCATTATTTTTTAAGCGTCGAAACCAGTCTCTACGTGTCGTATTCGATAGAGCATTGTCACCGTAAGTTTCAACAAGAATTCTATGTGCTTCAGCTGCAGATTTCTTTTGAATAAAGTAGTGCAGTGAAATTCCCGCAAATACACTTTATTTGGCACAAAAATGGATATTGTCAGATCTAATAAATAATTACTTTTGTAATTATTTGACTAAAGTGAACTACCGTAGTAATCCATTGAACCACAGTAATCCCTTGAATGTGCGTTACCATTCAAAATTCCATGCACGAGTTCCGCTATTACCATTTCTGAAAAAAAGAGGAACAACTTATTCAAGGTCCTAACATTATTATTGAAATATAAACATAAATGCTAATTTTAATAACGTCCGGAGATGTTAACAAAATGAATGACTTGTATTCTAAGTGCCAATTTGGTTGTAACGAGGCTGTAAGACGTGAACGGTATTAGGGTTCAACGAGGGTCGATAATTGCCGTGACAGTCAACAACGTTAAAGACCGTGATCAATTTCGCAATGAAATCTGATTCGTGCCGCTGCCTCGACGACTACTATGCAAATAGGTTAAGAATACAGTTGCTTATTACTCGCCGCGAGGGACCTGATGTTTGATGTGGCACACGTCGTGTGTGCTTAAACGTCGGAAGGGAAAGTAACCGTTCGTGCTACGCAATTTTCGCGACTTCCCACCTTTTGTTCAGCCGAGAACGAAAAGAGCAGCATCCACGGTCTCCGGGTTTAAATAGAAATTTTTACATAGACTTCTTCTATTAATAATAATGACAAACATTTGCATTTCCCTTTTCGGGCAATAATTGTTCTTCCATTTTGCCTCTGGCTGTATCATTCTCGGTGAACGTGAAAAAAGTAGCGAATGTACTGCAATAAACACTGTTAATAACTCGTTGCTGGAAGGATAACAGAAGGGAAGAGGAAGCGGAAGCGAAATCTGCGGAAGTAGCGGGGAGGAAGCGACATTCAAGAAAATTAGACGTAAAACCTAGCCGTCCCAGAAATTGAGTTTCTTCGCCTTTGGCGAGCCGCCGGCCGAGCTCCGCGGGGATCTAATTATCAGTTTCGGAACTTTCGAAATTAATAAAACTCCCGTCCCTTTTCCCACCGCCCGCGTCCACCCCTCCTCGACACCCTCGCTCGGTCCCTCTTGTTATATTGCTCTTCGAAGTCTCGAAGAACCGACCTCTCTTTGAGACCGGACCGAAGTTGCTCGAACGGTCGGAGGATGAGGCTAAAGGAGTTTCCAAGTCTTCGGTAGCGCGGGCAGGAAGGCTGTTTCGCGAGACGCTGGATTTGCCGGTCTTAATGCGAACAAAACTCGAGAGCCCGCGTAAAAGTTTCCTTGTTCGCGTTAGATTCCTGTTCACGCGTAGACAGCATCTTCATGGTTCTGTCAGCGTCGCGCTTCGAATCAAATTATCGCGAATCAAAGGAAATACATTGAAACGACACTAGAGATCGATCGAATCACGCGGGAACGTGCGGACACTCGAGGGTCGACCGCGTGTCTCGAAAACGCTCCGGGACCTGTCCACCGACGAAAGTAACATTTCTGTAACGGTGACGTGGAGCACCCTCGACCGGCCACGCGGGGAACCGCCGGTTGCTGCGATGAAGTAATTCGCTGTCACGACAAGCTGCGGTTTTACATCAAAATTCGAGTGCTCCATTGATATCAGTTTCCCCATCGCGTACCTCGACCATTATTCGCGCTCTTGTTACTTTTCTGCAGCAGGCTTCGTCTAGAGCAGTGGTCGGCTAACTTATTAGCTAAAGAAGCGAATATGAATATTACAACAATTTGAAAAAAAAATTGGGAGCCAAATCTGCTTGTTTGGTACACTTTTATTACACTAAATAAGTAGACTAAATGAAACTAAATTTCATACTTAATAAATATTTATTAATGCGAACA